>JAXQGN010002299.1:0-210271 GCA_037039805.1 Irpex sp. M6601 | reverse complement strand
GTAGGGGTTGGCGAAATCGAACCTGAATTCTGCACGCTCGTGACTTCCCGAGAAAATGGCGTGATTTTCACGTGACTATTTTGCGCGCTTGCCGTCCTCAACCTTGCGAAGCTTGGAACTTGGAAGTGCGTAAGTACTGCGCCAGGTACTTACTACACTCAGTAATTCACGAAATACAAAGCACTTGTAGTTGTTGTAGGCATTACTGTATCTGCTGGAATATTTTTGGTAACTTGTCTGTTTCGTTGCTCGTTCACGATGCTTCCGCTTCCTGAGTAAGTGGCGCACAAAGCTGCTGGCCGGAGCGCCGAAGGCGCGAAGGCCTGCAGCGATGTGCGCCTGTATACGTATAGCGTACGTACGTTCGACACAAGTATCCTCTCTTTACCTTGCTGAACGATAAGTAGCCGGGTAGCGGGTCTAGCTGCGAACGCAGCGTTAGTGAATTATGAATGTAGCCGGAGCGAAACCGCGCAACGTGGTGAACGTGGTCCATACAGTTCAAACTCTATACTTCCTGAAGGTTCTTGCAGTAAGTTGACTCGGACCTACTTGGCCGGAGTGAATTGTTCGTGTCCATGCGCTACTGATGCAGCGGTGCCAGTAACATCACAAAAGTTCTGTTGCATTTGAGTACATATCTAGTGTGGAGGATGAGAGTTACCGTGAGCAAGTACATAAGAGAAGGAAGGGGAAGCTGCTCACGGCCAGCACTCTAATCATTATACAGTACTGCGTGCCGGCGTGCTGTATATGCCATGGGAAACTGGAAAGGAGAGCTTATACAGACTTGCAGCGGACCAACCAGGCACACCAGGTACCCGACGGTACGTTGCGAGCCTCGTGGGCCTGTTCGTTCAGACTTTACTCACCCCACTCGGGGACCGGAAGTTCTACAAAGAGAAAATTCTTCTGCTGTGTCGTACTGTATGACATAATGCATTTCTGTCGGCAAGTTCAGCATGATCGTGATGCGCTCGAAGCTAGGCACCGGAGGCCCAGAAATCTGATAAAGTAGGACTCACCGCACTACACTGGCAGTAGTACATGACAATTTTCGATCTCGATCGTAAAGTGGTTGGTTTTCAACTTTGATTGCCATATCGAGAAAAAGTACGCAGAGATCCCTGCAGCGGAAGCAGATTTCTCAGATGATTTCTTGTTTCGTGTGATGGCGGAAGTGCGCGCCTGCTCGTCCCGACTCCAAAAATTGATACACCCTCGCTCCGTGGCTAACGTCAAGGACGGCTCCCAGCAGCCTCGTATGACAGTGGACCGTATGTTTTCATATGTTTTATTCTGAATTGATATGTCGTATGTTTTCTCTCCAACTCCAGAGGCGAAGTGGGGCGGGGATGAGCAGTCCGGGGGAGGGATGATGATGAAAGCGGAGGTGTGCGAGCGAGATGTCAAACGGTTTTGCCTGGGATTGGAGGGGATTTGATCATAGATGTCGTCAATGGCGCGAGAGGTCGCTCTTTTGGCTATGACGACGATATGTTTTCATCAGTTGACTGACCAGGTCCTCCTCCGGTTATATCTTGTCTCAGGTTTGGCAGATAAAAACCTGAAGGGCTGCATGTTGAGAGTAGAAGTGAGAAAGAGAACTTCTATGTGTTGCCACGAACGTGACGGGATGAGAGAGATGGGAAGCTATGTGCACGGCCGACGCGGCATGAGGCTACGCCCGTTTAGTTATCTAAATAGACTAGGCCGGTAACAATACGTTGAAGGACTGGACGGACCATAACAGAGATGTTGATAACGTTGGGCTAGTCCTTCCTAGGGGGTGAATACGCCGCGGCAACAGAGTTGAAGTGACTGAGAGTGGATCGGGTGCAGTGTCCAAGTGGATTGTTACGAGTTGTTTGGTGACAAGCGAAGAGGTGAGGCGGAGGCACGGACGGCTTCTGTGCCTCCCATCGCTGCCGCAGTCGTTCGTCTGTCTCTTTCTCGGATAATATCGAGATCCTTCTTTACATATCCAGCTACTTATCCTCGCACACTCTCCTTTGGTTATTTATATTCTCCTCAATAATCGCGTGTAATCCGGCAGTCTATCAGACGTTCCTCTGTACCCCTGCCTTCTTTCATTCAGCCACTGACTTCCTTCTCCTGGCACACACCAGTAGTCGTGGGTTGCTGTTCAAAGGAGCCCACCCACAAACCCGCCGACCGACTGTCGTGCGCGTGCTTCTGATCAACAAACTTTTTTGTGGAGGCTGCCACCACCCACAAGTCCAATTCCACCCTCTTCCTTGCCGTCCGTCGGCATCTCACCAACTCTCTGCGATCCCCGTCCCCCTCTCTCCCAGGCATATTCTGTAAACCACCTGCTGCGCTCCCTGTCCTGGACGACCACGACGACACCCTCGACAGCTCCCATACACGCGACCGTGTCTAGTCTGCCCTCGTTCGACGCTTTGACAAATTAATCACTACACTTAGTAAACTCTTGGCCCGAGCACGTCGCACTACGCACAACACCTGACGCCAGACGCAAACATCCACAGTCGAGCTAGGCTCTTCATTCGCGCTCCGTCAGCCACAAACAGGATACCTGCACGCTGCATTACTTCATATTCCACAACACACGCTGCACAGCGACTCGCCCGGCAGTCAGTTCTGTTGCCACACCTCCAACGATCTACGCCTGTAGCGTACTAGGAACCTGTCTTCGAGGACGTGGTGCATGGCCAATTGACCAGGGGTGCGTCTGCTTGCTTGCTTCTAGGTCTGAGCTATCGGCCATGTATTCCCTCCGTAATTAAGCGACAAGTCCGAATCCTTCAATTTATTATTCCAATCCTACCCGCTATGTGCTATGCTCACCGAGGCTTCTCTTTCACGTAGGTCTTACCTGAGCACACATCCTGCTCTCTATATCGCGCTGTGACGCGTCTGAGGCTACCCAACGTAGTAACAAGTAATCCTCGTTCACAGTACGGAGCCCCCGCCGTTTCGGGGATACTTCGAAACTTCTTTCTCGCCTCCGCATTCCGTTCAGTCTTTGACGGACATCTCCCGCATAACTCCTCACACCCGGCCGGTCACTGTTTCTATCCAGGAAGGAGGATATAGTCATCAAACGATGGAAGTGCTCACCTCTTCTCCTCCCACCCCGCCTTTCTCGTCCACCACCCCCGCTCCCATCGCATCCAAGACTGTCTCGCCAAAGTCCTCGCGCTCCTTACTCGACCGAAGACAAACAGCGGCGAAACTTCTCCATCACCAGTCATCCCAGTCATCCCTCTCGTCCTCATCGGCTACGGCGAGTCCCTCGCTGTTAACCGCATCAGGAACACACGCGCCCTTTTCACCGTCGCCGAGCGCATCGCTTAGGATGTCGATGCTCGCCATGGCGTCCTCCGCGGCGTCTGCGGGTGTCGTTGGGCGCGGAGGTGTGACATCTGGACCGACAAGTTCATTGCCATTTGTGCCTTTGACGCCGATAATGGCGTCTCCGAGGCTGACCCCGGACATCGGCGCGGCTGCCGGCTCTGTGGTCACTGTCGCCAATGGCGCTGCTGGTGCCGGAGGTAAGCAAAGTGAGCAGCAACAAAGGGCGGACTACTTGAATCGAGGGCGTGAGGGTGGATCACATTATCCTTGGTATGGCGCGGCTAGTACGGACGGCGCTGGACGTGCTAGCACGATGTCGGAACATTCGAGCACAAGAACAACAAGTACGGGCTTGAGTGAGATGACGAACGTTCCTCGTCAGCGATCTGGGTCGTCTGGATCAACCTCGCAGTCTGGTGGTGGTATAAGTACCACTACTCCCGGTGCACTTCCTTCTCGTGAACAGCCGACCGCTCGATTACCATCGTCATCGCAGCACAAGTCGAAGAGTCGCAGAGGGGGCAAGAGCAGGAGTGCAAGTCGCACCAGAAACGCATCTAGGACACGTAGTTCCAGCACAAGTAGACCTATCAGCCCACGGGCAATCGATCTCGGCACGCTTCCTCCATA
Organism: Irpex sp. M6601; assembly: GCA_037039805.1. Lineage (NCBI taxonomy): Eukaryota > Fungi > Basidiomycota > Agaricomycetes > Polyporales > Irpicaceae > Irpex > Irpex sp. M6601. The sequence continues at coordinate 206,299 of JAXQGN010002299.1, read as the reverse complement.
CCAGCCTCTCCCGCCACTCTCGCTCTCACCCGATTTCAGAAGAGTGGAGGCTGACATCGCGGAGGGTCTGCGCGGCATGACGTCTCTGCCAGCCTCCTCCTCCTCCACCTTCACGTCTTCTTCGAATTCCCAGCCACATCACGCTTCGATTACAGCAGGCACGTCACGCTCGCAGTCACAATTAGTGAGTGAGGCGGGCCGCAGCGGCGGGATGCCAGCGGATGGCTACCCTCACGGCACCCAGCCTCGTGCATTCGACGAGTCCGCCTCGCGTGTTTCATATGGATATAGTCATCCTGCCAGGTCGTCTTCTTCCCCTCCTTCCTTCTCACCTCTCAGCGCATCTTCATCTTCTTCTGTAGTGCCCTTCCCGCCTGGTATTCCCGCTTCCACCCCGTACGCCCACGATCCTCGGGACGCAGACACGGATTCTGCACAGACTAGGGATAGCCCGAAACATAGACGATCGCCGACGAGACACCGCCCGCGCCCAGGGTCCACGAACGAGTACCAGGAGGCCGTGTTAGACCAGCACGCTCGTTATAGGCGGGCGTACTCTCAAAGCGACGACGCTCTGCATCATCTTTATCAACAGCACTCTACGCCTCAACCTCAGCCACACATTCACTCCGAGTCTCAGCCCCGTATGCCTTCCCGAGAACGACGCCAGCGAATGTTCAAACGATCCTTTGACTCCTTCACCAGCAAGACGGGAACGGGTAATTTCGTCGATCCTATTGACGTAACCACCGAGAGACGTCTACGGAATAAGTCTGGTATACTCGTCGACGAAGACGTGTTGGACGGGGATATCGACGCCGGTTGTGTGTTGGGTGCAAGTCTCTCGAGGAAGGGGCGGTCGAGGAGCGTGAAGCCGAAGATGTCGTTGACGCTGTCTATGACGAGTGAACGGGAGCGAGCGGGGAGGGAGGAGAGTGTGGGGAGTGGACGGGGGAGAAAGATGTTCATTGTGGGTGGGGATGCGGATCAGGAAGGGAGTGATGCGGAGGGTGAGAACGACAATGAGATCTTCGTGGACGCGGAGGCCGAGTTTGGGAATGATAACTTGGAAGTCTTGGAGGATCAGGGTGAGCGAGATAGCAGAGAGAGAGAAGAGAGAAGAACCGCGAGGCGGTACCACGCTTTACTGGAGCTTGTCACGACTGAGGTGGGATACCTACAGGACTTGAGAGCATTGGTGTCGGTGCGTTTCTCAGTTCTATTGCTCTCAACCCATATCCCACTACATGCCCCTATACAATGGGAAAATTGTGTGTTGCAGTGCAAGCTCATATATGCTGGGTAACAGATACACTTGGCACAATTGCCCTCGCTGGACACACCTATCCCTTCCACTCTATCAAAACCTTCTCCTTCCACCCTGTCAATCTCGAACCTCGGCCTATCAAGACCATTCCCTTCGTCTCGCTCGTTCCTACATCTTCCGCCCTCGTCGTACCCACAGGGTGCTGGTCCCGGTCCTCCGCCATCTCAAGACACTTTGAGCCCCACATCCGCAACTGACCGTCATAGAGATGCGTTCGATGGTGAACGGTCGCGCGACGCCGAAGGTGCTGCCCTTGCTGCATCGCAGAAAGATGGAAGCGGCCCTGTCACCAGCAAACCTAACAGACGACCCCTTTTCAGCGAGCAGGACGTACAACTCATCACACGAAACGCGACGGAACTACTAGCGACGCACGAGACGTTTGTCAAGATGCTCAAGTACGCGTTAGAGCCGCTCGGGCTCAGCGACTTGCTAAGTGGTAGATTTGAAGCGAAGAAGATGTCGAGTGAGGGAAAGGAGGACGTCGAGAACGCCGTGAAGGCTGTTACGGAGTTATTCTGCCAGCAGGTGCGTAAACTGTTCTGTGTATGCGCATATATTAACCTCACTCGACACTTGCGAAACAGGCATCTGCTTTCGAGATCTACGAATCGTTCTGCCCTGGGCACAATGAAGCCACCGACCTGATCCGCACCGTCCAAGAACAACACCCCGTCGAATGGGACGCCTTCGAGCAACGATGTTCCCTGCGCGTCTCACACGCGTTTGATCAGCAGGGGACACCCTCGATGGATAGCCTGCGCGGTTCGCTGAAGAGCAAGAGAAGACACTCGTTGTCATCACTTGCGATGCCTATGACGTTGTCTCCTTTTGGCGCCGTTGCGCTGACACCGGTACCGCTCAGTGCCACTGGGCCCGCCAAGTCTGATACGCTGGCCAACAGGCACAAACGCAAAGGATCAGGGGACGTCCCACCTTCTTCTGCAGCGACGCCCGGGAACTCGAACTCGCAGATCGGCAGGTTGAAGTTCCTCGATTACTTGATCAAGCCCGTACAGCGAATATGCAAGTATCCGCTCCTGCTCGACCAGCTCAAGGTGAAACGCTCGGAGGCAGACGCCTCCCAGCTGTGGGACGAAGATCCCGTAGAGGCTGCGGCAAGTGCGATGAGACGAGTGGTCGCGCTCGTGGATCGCGCCAGTGAGAAACGGGCGCATGCGATCAAGTCGAACCTCATCGCATCTAGGCTCCTTGCAGACTGCCCTGCCTCGCCTACTTCGCCTGTACATGTAACAGTGGACGATCGCAGGACACAGCTCTCGGCGGAGTTTATGCAGTCGTTGGGAGCGTGTATGCTCGCGGGGGCGTTGGATGTGGTATATTACCAGTCCAACGGCTCTTGCAGGGCGAAGTATTTGGCGACGTTCTTGTATGTTGGAGGGTATCTAGTGTTGGCGAAGGTGCCGAAGGGTGGGAAAGCGTACGAGGCGAAACATTGGTTCCCGTTGGCTGGGTTCGAGATTGTCGACCAGGAGGACGACGAGGGTGAGTATCGTTCTTTGTGGCTATTGTCGCACGCGTTTATACGGATGGTGTTGACGTTCTTGTCTATTTTTGCTAGCTCTGCCTTACGCGTTTCACCTATGTAGCCCGACGGCCCAGATCCACTTTGCAGCGTCCTGCCAGCTGGAGAAGACCATCTGGATGACTGCTATCCAAGAATCGCTGGCCATCATGCCTTCAGCATGGATCAACGAGCCTACTATCAACCTTCCAACGGATATTCGTCCGCTCGTGTTCGCAGCTCCCGAGGATTTCATTGGTTCGGAGTGGGCGGCAACCCCTTTGCCTACCATTCAGTCGATGTCTGAACTGGAAACTCCATCCGAGTCTAGCCATGGCCCTGCGCCTCCGACCTCGTCGCCCAGGAAGATCCCGAAGACTATCGCGCGTGCGGAGAGCCTCATTATACAGCAAAATCATGATCTCGTTAAGCTCAGCAGGCGGACGTCCACCACTTCAGTCAAGGCGTTCTTTGCACCGCTGACGTTCGACTCTCGTGTTACTCGTCCCTCCGGACAGATTCGTCAGCAGGTGGACAGCGGCTTGCACGATGTACTCTCTGACACGTTTGTCGCTGTGCGTTCTCAAGTCTTGATGCGCGACGAGGAACTCTTCCAGCTCCGGAAGAAACCCGGTAACGTCTCGCGGTCGAACTCTGCACTCAGCATCTCCGGTGCGTTTAACACCAGGAGACGACGAGACAGCGCTACTCTCACGTCCAGACGGAAGAGCTCTATCGATGGTCCTGATTTCACGACTGACCCAGATGCTGCGGCTAAGGCCACCAACCTCATGCTCGCTCGACGGTCGAAGTCATCAAGCGCCAAACTCAAGAGACAAAGATTGTCTTTGCTGCCATCTTCTGCGCCTCCACTGCCGAACAAGATGGACTCGGACGAGAACATGCCTGTGGTCGAGCGATCTCAGTCTCCTTCCCCTCTCACTCGCGGACCTTCTGCAGCCTCTTCCAACACGAACTCTATCCTTCCCAGCCCTGTCGAATTGACCATGCCTCTACCAACGCCTGGCTCTAGGTACAGCCGATCACCGGACTCACGTAGGGCAGAAAGGCCAAAACGCACGACGTCGATGGTCGACAACTTCAAGTACTTCTTCCAATCCAGGTCGACCTCACCGACCCCATCGTACCAGCGGTCTCCTCAAGTCTCCGTTGTCAATCTTGACGTTGAGACCGAGACGCACGGTGGGCTGATTCAGTGGTGGAGACGAGGCTCGATTCGTCGGCGCGCACAGAGCTACCCTGAGGCTACTACAGACGACTCTGCACCAGTCACACCTGCGGCGTCATCGGATGACAGCAGCCACGCCGAGTTGAAGGCGATAACCGATCGGGACTTGCTGACGGCGAGTCCTACGATGTTGTCTGCCGATGGTCGCCATCGACACGTTTCCTTCTCGCAGAATCGCACAACGTTGGCTAGGCGGCGATCGCTCTTTGCTTCTACGACGTTTGCATCTACAACTCGTCTCGACCAGCCGTCTTCCTTAGGTGCTTCGAATATGCCACAGATCCACCGAAGCAAGACGTTGAAGAACCTCTTCTCATTCCAACGCTCACCATCTCACTCCGGAGAGCTGTCTCAGCAACCGACATGAAAAGCTCTGCGTTCAACTTGCTCTTCTGCACCATCTCGTATCTGTAGTATTGTTTAAACCACATAATATTTAGTCAAGATCTTCACTGCATCAGTCTCTTTTACATCGCATACAGACCACATACATACATGATCTTACTTGCCTTCCTCCCATCACTTGCCTTGTTTTCCTTGTACACTTATTTATCACCTTTCCCCACCGTGCACTTTACACCGATACCCCTACTTTCTGTACTACTGTTTTCTTGTACACGCAGCACCCTTTCATCGACATCTCCAATGTAAATATGCGATATTGCCGATCACACATCTGCAGATGATTGTATATTCTAACACACAAGCAGACGGAGGCCGAGGTGTGCACTAGCACTACATGAAGAATAAAAACACGAAAACAACAAACAACAATACTTTTAGTAGTATACAGTTCAGGGGGGTAAGATATGAAACAACAAGAATGTTCAAAAATACGTGCAGAGCGATGATGATGATGATGATCAAGCATGTAGCAAAATATTGCGAAAGATGTGTCAAGAAGAAGAAGAAAAACACCATCCCATCCGTTCCGCGGGGTTTAAGTCCAAGTGTCCGCGAACGCGTCCCGATGAAGAAATGCATCAATATATAATCCCGTGCTCTTTGAGTAATTGTCGGTGTCTATGGAGGTCTTATGAGTTTGTGACGTTGAATTGTAGCAGGAAGACCTACGTGTCGCTGTGTAATTGCTCCTCGGCCAGCCGAAGTTGTAACAACCTGCGAGACGATTAGTTGGGGAGTCTGCCTGAAGTCAACGGTGGCTTACTTGTTCTGTCTCTCCAACTCTCGCTTCTCCGCCTTCGTGTCATGGAGATTCTGGGCCAAGGCTTCCCAATCTTCACCCTCCGGTAATGAGACCTCGTAGAACACCTTATCGAGCTCTTCGTTGAAAGACTACACAAATTGGTCAGCATTCTTCCACTATAGTGAAGACAAACAAAAGACACTCACGTCGTACATAGTGTTCAGCTCCGCGCGAGCGTTGTCCATCATCTCCCTCATGCCCTGATGCAGACGACTATGCGTTAACGCCTCCGACTTCTCCTTCACGAGCAAATTCGATAACTTTAAAACCCATCATCAGCACCAATTCACAGGAGAAGTCAACAAACGCGACAAACCTCCATATTCCGAAGAACAGTAGCCTTCAACGCTGTTTGGACACTCTCATAACTGGACAGCGCCTCCGCAAGGTCCATGTCCACCTGCTTCGCAACCTCATTCATGGCCGCAGCCGTCCCATCGTCTCTCGGACGTTCGAAAGGAGACCGACTGGGCGAGTCCCCTTGGTGGAAAGACAATGGTCTTCGGGGTGTAGCAGCGTCCCCTCCTCGGCGCTGAATCACCCGCTGCATCTCCTCCATACGAGCCTTGGCTTCCTTGGTCTATTCCATCAGTCAGAATGAGTTTTTCCCTAGAAGGAACCGAGATACATACCACAGGTGCCGTTGGCGGCGCCCGCGAGAGTACTTGTCGTAGTCCCTTAATGGGCGACACAGACCTCTCAGGCTCAGGCGTCGCAGGCCGGTCAGCAGGCTTAGACTGCTCATACAGAGCACGTAGTCTCGCCACATTGCTCTTCGACGTCTCGATCTAAACCATCCATACGTGAGATCAACAAACAACTCAAGCGAGGCATGGAAACAAACAATCTCACCTTGGCCTTCACCACCTCCGACTTCTCAAACAGCTTCTCCGCATCCTCATTACTATAACCCCCAACCTGCGCACGAATAGCCTTAATCTGCGCCGACGTCCTTCTCAAACTCGTCCTCGACGTCTTCCTCGACGCAGGCTTCGCCCCATGCGGTGTCCCTCTCCCCACATTATACTGCTTAACGCGATACGGCGACGCACTGACGCTATTCGAGTTCTTCCGCTTCACCACCGAGAGAGGCTCGATGACTTTCGACGTCGAAGGGGCGTCTCCGCTGCCGCCGCTGTAAGTGTGCGTGCTACTGCTGGGTCCGGCGGCGCTACTCGACCGAGAGAGCGTGGAAGGGTCGAATATTTGTCGTCTGCTGCGCGGTAGAGGTGTCGTGGGGAGGCCGTGTGCGCTGACGGCGAGCTCGGCGAACGTGCTCTCGAGGGTATCGAGAGCTTCCATCGTTGCTCCGCTTCGTTCTCGTGTCATCACGGGAGGAGGTAATGGCGACGGTGTACGAGGACCCCGAGGTCGTCGATCTCCCGTCCGCGACTCTGGTCTTGAGAGTCTACCCGAGTCACTTCGATCATCGTCCTCAGCTGGTAGCGGTAACGATGTGCTACTCGCGTTGAACTCGTCCGGGATGGGAGGCAGGCGTTTCGACGCCCGTGAAGATGATCGCAACGACTGTGGCGGCTCATCTAGCACACGCAAACACCGTCAGACAAACCGCATACACCCACACTTTTTCGAGCTTCGAGCCAACTCACCTTCGTACTCATATATCGTCTCCTCCCCAGGCGTAACAGACCCATAAAGCTGCTCCGTCTGACTCTGACTATTCTTCCTCGCCAACGCCAACCGCGCACTCAAATCAAAATCCGACTCGTCCCTCTGAATAGCTCCAATCGTCTCCCCCTCATCAAACCCACCCTCATCCTCCCCCTCTCCCTCCTCCTCCTCTTCTCCCTCATCGTCGTCGTCGTCGTCGTCGTCATCTGCGTCAGTCCACTCCGACGACGCCCTCGACGCCCTCGACGCGCTCCTCACAGGCTCAACCTCCTCTCCCGGTGCCGGCATAGTAGTAATCACCATCGGCATCGGCGACTTCGACCGTCTCGTCTTGATCAACTTCCTCGACAAAGACCGTCTCGAGCTCCCGCTCCCACTCGCACCCGCAAACGACTTCACCGACTTCCCATCATGTTCATGTTCATGCTCCTCGTCCAACTCCATCATAGCAGACGTAGCAGCCGTACTCATCGAAGTACTCCTCGACCTCGCAAACCGTGACAGACTGCTCGTACTATGACTGTCCCCCGTCGTACCCGTCGACGTCGTGTTCGCCGACGACCGACTCGCGACCGTCATGCGTGCCCGTTTGTGTGGCGTGTGGTGTGCGTTCAGGGAGCCTCCGAAGAAATCCGCACCACCACTAGATTTGGACGCGCTGCTGCTCCCGGGGCGAGAGTGCGAGTGGAAGAGGTTGCGCGCGATGGCTTCTCCTAGGATCCCTGCGCGCGTGCGGTTCGTGCTGGGAGTGACAGGCGCAGAGCCAATGCCTGTCTTGAACGAGAACAGTCCGTACTGATGTACTACCCACATACAACCATAAAACATCAGAACCAGACCTCGAGAAACTAGAGAAGTGAAGTGGTGGGTACGCACTGATATTAACAACACGCTCCGCAACACTCCCAGTATGTACGATATCCTCCTCGCCATCGTCCACCTGAAAAGCCGAGCTGACCGCAAATCGCGAAAGACCCCCGTCGAGAGGCTGTATACGGACCACCACGAACGGGCCCTTGATACCGAATTCGACGGGGTCGGCGGCGCCGGTGCGGTCGACGTGCACGACGAGTTTCGTCTGTGTATGCGTGTGAGTATATGCGTATTGGTTAGTTTGTCAGAGTCAGAAGCGATGTGAATGCGGTGGGCAAGAGGGAGGAGAGAGGACAAACGCACCTTCTTAGGCTCCCTCGAAAACCAAGTCCTAGGATAAAGATTATAATACGGCTTCGCAATCGTCACAACCCCCTCTCTCCCTCCCACCCCTCCCAGTCCACCCAGTCCACCACCCAGGCCGCCAACCCCGCTCACCCCGCCCATCCCACCCAACCCTCCCACCCCAACCTCCCTCTCCTCCCCGCTAAGCACCACACTCTGCCCACTCCTCGTCCTATACCTCGCCTGCACCGTCCACAAACTCTCCAAAAACCTCCCTTTCGCGTCTTCTGTGCGTGTAGGGTCGAGGTTGAGTGTAGCTGGGGGTAGGACGACGGAGAGTTGGCGGAAGGGGCGGCCGGCCCACATGCCGGATTGGTCGGGGGGTGGGGTTTCTAGGTATATGTGCATGTCTATGGGGTGTATGCATTCGTCGTAGGAGGGATTAGCGTGAGTTGACGTGGAATTGGGGAGAGAGGTGAGTTAGAAGAGAGAGAGAGAGAGGGAAGAAGGACGGATGAACGCACCAGCCCCGCCGTTATCCGTACACACCACATCCGTCACCTCCACCACCCCCTTATACACCATCCCCGGCTTCTTCGACCCACCCGACAGACTCTTCACCTTCATCGCCACCTTGTCAATCTCGTCCAACCCCAACAGCTGTCGACTCGGCTTCTCCGTGTTCGTCCTTTTCACAATCAACAGCTTGTCGTCGAACAATATCAGCGTACAATGCAATAATCCTTGACTCCCGCCTGGCGTTGCAGTCCCTGTGTCATTTGACGGCGTGAGACTAGAACTGGTCTGCAGGATGTCGACGCAATCAACGCAGTCGATGAATTTCCGCGAGTTCGACCACAGGCTGGCGGGGAAGTCCTCGATGGAGGCTTTCAAGCAGTACATCGTCGCCGCGCGCTTCGTCTCCTCGTCCAAGTCCGCGCGTGCGATATCACTCGCGAGTTCCCTCGCTTCGGTCAGCTTGGCGCGTTGGGGGTCGTGCGGCGGCATCTGCTTGATCATCTGGGAGAAGAGGAGGGTGTATCGCGGGATGCGCTGGACGGGCTCCATAAGCAGCTCCCGTAGGCCTATACGGTTGCGTCCGTCCCATGTAGAATATTTCACGCGCTATATAGAGTTGTGCAATGCAAATAGGACGTTGTGGGGCTTTCATCAACGTCGGCGTGATATAGATGCAGCGAGAGAGAAAGAAAAGAGAGAAGGGACAGACGTACTTCGATGAACGCAGCAAACGGGTTCTGCCCTCCGTTCTTCTTCACCTCGCGCTCAAACATCGTCTGCGCCTCCTCCCGTTTAGAATAATACATCCCATAGCTGTCGAACCCTCGTCGGTCTCTAAAATGCGTGAGCGCGACGTCGCCGATGCCGCCGACGTCCTGGCCGTCGGGGAGGAGCATCTGTTCGAGGTCGGCGAGGAAGGCCTCGTTGACGGGGACGAGCGCGTCGATGTTGCCGAAGATGACTTTGGCTTCGTAGGGCGGGATGAGGAAGGTGTCGCGGTTGCGGGAGAAGGCGCGGAGGGGGTCGGCGTATTCTTTCTTGAGGAGACGGAGACGGCGGACGTAGGAACGTTCGGTCGTGACGAGTTCGTTGACGATGTCGGAGAGACCATCGTTGTTGATGATCGTGTTGGCGCGTTTGCGAGGGAATGGTGAGGGTTCTTCTGGAGACAATGGAGTGGCGGAGCCGGATGTGATGGTCGTCGCTCGTTTGCGTCCGTGTGGTGTGTTAGCCTGCACGATCAGGCTGAGTCAGACAAAGGCGCGTTATGGGGGGAAACATGGACCTACACCGGATTGCGAGAGATCAGCGTAAGAGTTGTTGTTGGACGGGAGCTGGCTTGTGCTCGGCTCTGGGTCCATGTCCATCGCCTCGCCAAACGACGCCACGAGGTCCTGGACGTCTAGGGAATCTCATTATGGCATTTGTAGATGTTGAACAAAGAAGCACGGACGCACCCAATGTGAGATCGCGAGGAGTCTCGACGCCATCTACGACGATAGCTCCAAAGAATGCGCGTTTGACATACGGCACCTGACGATGATGGGCTTCCAGGGCGTGTTGGGACGGCTGCTTGCGGGGGGACTGGCTCCCGGGCATGAGGGGTATCCTGATTGATGCTAGTTAATGCGAGGGGTATAAGAATGAGACGGGGGAGGAGAATATAAAGAAGAGAAAGGGACGAGAGGCGGAGGACAAGGAAAACGAACACGGGAAGCACTGACAATCTCAGGGCGTGATACTCGACGCCGGCGCTTCCACTACGTCCACTATATCAACCTTGTTTGGCTCCTGTTTGGCCCAGTCAATCGCGACGCGTTGACGTCACCTGACCGTGCCTGGCAGGGCGCCACACGAAAATAAAAAGAAAATCGAGGGTCGTCCGACGAGCCCGGCACTGCATTTGATTAGAGGGAGGTCAGATAATCGCAGAGAGAACCGGCGTGGTACGCTCACCGACGCTGCGCTGCATGGAACGTCACGGAACGTGGCTCACAGCGCCTGGACCAGCCGCCACACACGGACGACCACCCTCGGACCGTGCCTACTTGCGGGGGCTGTACATGCGAGACTTGCAGAATGATCGCGCCTTTACCAGGCATGTGTCAGTGGGAAAGAAGCTGGCGGGTGCTTTGTGCGGTGAGAGTCAGGAAGGCGAAGAAGGAGACCTCCCTTGTTGTGAGATAAAACATGGGAGAGAACAAGGTCTTTGTTGCGCGCGTTTTCCCGACGGTGGGTGCCCAAGCCTTGTGTGGCGTGCTAAAGAGACCCCGAGGCTGATCGCAAACATGTCCAGTGCGAGACTCCGGACCACCACTTGCCGCAGCGCGTACCCATCACATGACCGCGACCACAACGTGCCCTCCCCGCCCCGTCATCCGAGTCACCGTGTGAGCTCATCGCTTGCCTCCGCCCACGATGCCCTACTCAACAGCCTCCTCATCCTCAACGACAATCACTCCCTCCAACGCCCGCCTAGGAGGCCCCAATGTATCTGCTAGTGGGGGACAATACCCACCGCCAAAGTCCTCCAGCCGCATCCCAGTCACGCCCGCCGTCCTTCGGTCTATCTTTGCCTCTTCGCGCACTATTCTTGAGGAGAGGTCGCTTTCGCGGGTTGCTTTCTTCCGGTATGTAATATCGATGTTATGTAAGTGTGGATGGAAGCTCATTGGAGGGTGTGGGGATGTGTAGGTTCACTGGTTTTGTGCTGAGCTGCCTGGTCATCAGTCTCGCCGCTGCGAGAGGGCGAGCGATCAAGAGCGGGGCTGCTCTCCTCGGCGTTGGCGTATAATTATCACAACTTAGCTAAATTTCGTGCAACATAAAACCCAATGGTACGTATACGCATACAATCCCACACGCAAAGAAGGATACTATACTGAAAATATATACAAGCAAGGACAAAGCTATATAACACCAGCGACTCATGTATTGTTCATTCGCTTTCACACTCCATCAGCGCATATACTCCTCAAAACAGCTCAACAACCCCCCTCCTCGGCGCAGCAACACCAACAACCTTACTCGTAAAATTAAAAGCGTCTCCGCCCTGGTACATCACCAGCTCGCCCTCGCTGCCAAAGTACCCCGACACGCCTAGCAGCTTCTCGAGGTTGGTGGTCACGAGGTCGTAGCGTGCGTGTGCGTCGATGAGGCCGTTGGACTCTAGGACCGCCTGTGGTGATAAATTGATGAGGGAAGTTAGTGGTGTGAGGGGAGGGAGGAGAAGGGGAGGGGGAGGGAAGTCAGTGGCGTGAGGGGAGGAAGGGGAGAGGGAGAGGGAGAGGGAGAGGGAGAAGACGTACCCAGCCGGCGTTCCATCCTGTAGCGACGGCTTCCCAAGTATCGGTGATACCCAACGCGACTGTCACACCCGCCCTAACGAGAGCGGTCACGCTTGTCTCGTTCGTGAGCGGAGGACCGGCGAGGCTGGATTAATAGCGTTGGGTTAGGACATCTGTCAGCTTTTGTTGCTAGAAAGGATGGTATGGATACGACGTACATGCGACGGTTATCCCAGTTGGAGGGGTAGGGACGGACGGGGCGGAGGATGACTCCTACTCTCGCTTTAGCTACGTACAGCAAGGGGTTGTGTTTGTCAGAATGATCATGATATATATAATGAGATGCATGTATATGATATGCTTACCGATCTCGTCAGCGAGCAAGTGCGCCTCGGTAGCACCAGAGAACACCATGTTCATCCTCGCCCCGCGCAGCTCCTCAATTTCTGCTTTCAGCTGCAACAGCGTAGCCATAATATCTGCGTTCCCGACGTCTATAATCAGAGGTATAGATCCCTAGATATATCATATCAACGTTAGAGGACCTTTCACAGCAGACGCAAACCAGCAACTCACATCCGCAGCCTTCCTAAACCACCTCCCCGTCTCCATTTCATCGCCCACCGCATTCAACAACAACCGCCTCAACCCAGCAATCTGCGTGCTAACCGACACAACGGGCTCCGTAGTCTGCCACGGCGCCGGTCGTCCAATATACATCCTCAATGCCGTGACGGGCTTGACGACGGCGCCGGGGGAGAGGGCGTGTGGGGCGGAGGTGAGGAAGGTGGTGGCGAGGCCGGCGATTATTTGGGAGGGCCCGCCGAAGAGGTTGTAGAGGCCGAGGGCGGTTGTTGCGTAGGTTATACCTGCGCGGTGTGCAAGTCTACACAAACCAACCATAGCGATAAGTATCGTTAAATGAATGTGCAGACTACGAGCCAGCAAAGAAGACTTGACTCACAGAGCATCACGAGTACCAAACTGCAACGCATCAACAGCCCTCGTCAGCCCTCCCACATCATTCAAGATAGACGGCGCCTCCCCCCGGAACGGGTCCACCAACCTCCCATCCCCCGTCGACCCCTCCTGCTGGATCCCCTCTACGCCCATCGCAGACCCAAACGTCATCAACCCAGGTCCCACACTCCCACCCATCAAATCAATCTCCTCGTCCTCCGGGCCCTTGTTCCCTGGTCCAAATTCACCCTCAGACTGGAGACACCAGCCCTCCTCGCCGACACATGCGATGGCGCCGTTGAGCAAGACGACGGTCCCGAGTCGCTTGCCAGGCTGCGCAGCCCACCGTTCTCTTACGCCCACCTCCTCACGGATCCACACACTCGCGACGTTCTTAAGCACCACCTTCCCCTTCCTCACCACCTTCCTTGGTCCAAGCTCCGGTAAGCCCTCTGCGTCCCACGCCTCCTTCCTCTCTCTGTCATAATTCGGTACTTTGGGCGGTTCGGAGAAGAATGGCGTTTGTTTGGAGGGAGGAGGGAGGGGAGGGAGGAGAGTTGGGGGATACCGTCGATCCAGACTTGACGGGGTGTTGCGCCGAGGTGGAGGGGGTGCGAGTCCCAGAGGACGACGTCTGCGTCGGAGCCTTCGTGCAGGAGGCCGATGCGGTGGCTTAGGCCTGCGGCTCGGGCGGGCGTGCTGTAATAATAATTGCAGAGTTAAGATGTTAGCAAGGGAAATCAGAGGGGATAACGGACGAGGTGACTGCAGCTAATGCGAGATGAGGTGGAAGACCTGCGGTGTTTCGTCAGTCCTGTCAGATGTATAGTCGAGACAGGTGATAAGTACTTACCGAAGTGGTGCGCTTGCTGCGCTTCGTGCATCAAATAGCGGCTGTTAATGACAGGGTGGTCGGACTATGCGCACCATTAATATATAAGTGTGCCATGCATACGAAACTGACGTATGGCGGACGTACCTTCATGACGACGGGGATGTCGTTATCTGCCAGAATACGCGGTGCAAAGGGTGAAGAGCGGTACGCCTCGCGCTTCATACGGCCAACGGTGGCAAATAAGGAGATCGCTGGTGTACCACCCCATCTATGGGATACGGTACGATTTAGTAGAGGTTGGGGAGTTGGGGGAGATAAACTCTTACGTGCGTTTTAGCACGTCGGGGACGAGCCAGGCTTCCATGGCGTGGTGGAAGGAAGCAATTGGGAATTGGAACTCGTTTGTGAGCTGCAGCAAGCGTGAGTTCATGTCGTGCCAAGAGAAGAGGAGGTTGGTGGTACTCACCCGTACGATATCGTCCAAGTCTACTCCTTCATAACAATGGTTGGATATCTGCAATCATAACCGTCAGGCGCAGAACGCCCTATTTCCTCTCAAACTCACCTTAACCCTTCCTCTCAGAACATCCACCAACATCTCCCACTTCAAACTCTCCGGGAACTCCTGACCCCTCAGCTCATCCCACAACCCAGCCTCTGCCCTCGCACAAAAGTCATCTTGCTGCTTCTTGATCTTACGCGCCTCGTCGTAGGCGGAGCGGAACGCCCAGAGGGAGTCCATGCGCGTGCCATACTTTTTTAGGTTCTCGCCGCAGGCTTGCCTGCAGGTACAAGTGAGGGAAGTGGAGTGATGGTGCGTTAATGCTAGATGTCAAAGGTAATGAGGAGAAAACACGCGCACTTCATGTGTCTCCAGCGCAGCGGCGCGTCGAGGTCTGTCTGGGAGCCGTTTAGGTTGTGAGGGGGCTCGATGAGCATTGAGGAGGGGGAGCGTTCGGCAGTTTTGCGTAGTTTGAACATGAATGCTTGACCACCTGTCCGTTCGACGTGCGAGGTTACTTTACACGCGTAGGACTGAGGTATACATATGAGAGCGTACCGATGGCGTTCCCGCTTCCGGGGAGAACCTGAGCGGACGTCACACCTCCAGCAATGGCAAGTTCGAATGCATCGTCGTGCGTGTTGAACGCGTCGATGCTTCGCAGCCAGGGGAGGATGGGACCATGGGGGGAGTTGACGTCGAATGCACCTTTAGTCGCCGGGGCGCTGAGCAGGCCGACATGAGAGTGAAGGTCGACTATAACACGGAGCCTCAGCTGGCATATCTGAGAATGACGATGGTTACTCACCAAGCCCAGGAGTCACCCATGCGCCGTCTGCTTCGATGGTCACCAAGTCCGTCAAGTCATCGAGCACGAAGCTCGGGACGTATCCAATGCCTTTCACGACACCTCCAGAAAGCAGCACATCTCCCACAACAGTCTCGGTGCCATTCCTCGCACCCGTCCATATATGAGCGTTCTTAATGAGCGTCGGCCTCGTCCCCTCTTCAAACCTATCTGACTGTGCCCTCGTATGGAAGTCCGGGCGTGGTCCCGGGACTGCTTTCAGACTGGAACATTGGTCCAGAAGTTGTTGAGCATTGAACGGAACGTGCTGTAACCGCGCAGGCGCGTCTCTGCTAGACGAAACGAGGTAGAAGTTGCATGCGTAGACGGTGAGAGTCGCGACGGCCGCACAGAGAGTGAGTAGAAGCACGGGTGTCCGACGAGCTCGAGCCACAGCACGACGCGGCGAGGCGTGGGGATCGGTCCCACCCTCGATGTTGATAGACTTGCCAGACATCGTCGGGCGTGGTCAACCTGGAGATGTGGGATCCAAAATGCATTAATGAGCCTCGGTTATTTAATCTGTAGGTCGCACGGGAGCCATGCGCTCCCATGTGCTCGCCGCGGGGCTCGGTTGGCGGCATGTTATCTGCGTCCCTTGCCGCCGTGTCCGAAGGGCGCACGACATAGATTACAGGTGCCTGATCAACGAACGTCATTGCTGCCGACAACGACGACGAGGATGCGGGAGGATAGGATCGATATCGCCGTGATGAGAGTGCGAATTGCTTGCTATTGCTTGCTCATCTAGTCACGTCATCTTGCTCACAACACATCATTCATCCCCAGATCCCCACATGCATGAGCTCGACTGTATATAAGCCCAGATGTTTAGATTACTTACAACCTCCTCAGTGTTGGCTTCATCCCACCAAGACCGCTGATTAACAAATCTTTGAGATATGTCGCTGCCGGAAACAATCCAAGCTATCGCCTTCCAGAAGAACGGAGGTGTAGAGGTGCTTGAGAAGCTGTCCTTCCCATTCCCCGAACACAAGCCTGGCGACATTCTCATAAAGGTTTGTCCCCTCCTGACAAGAAGTTCGTCATGAACTAACTGTACCGTACCCTCTCTATGACTAGGTTGCCTATGGCGGTGTTAACATGATCGACACATACTTCAGGTGCGTGATCATATCTCTGATAGACTGTGTACGGTGCTGATCAAGAACATTTATTTTACTCAGGAAGGGCCTCTATCCTTCTCCCTCCTTTCCACAGATCAGCGGCGTCGAGGCTTCTGGCGTGATCGTCAAGCTGCCCACCGACCCCGCTGTTCTTGAGAGCAAATGGTACCAGCTGCGAGAGTACAAAGTTGGAGGCAGAGTTGCGGTTGTACGTGCCTCGCAGAGCTTATCGATCAAGGGACCCTCCGCTAACTTTTGAACGCAGAACGGACTGGGATCCCACGCAGAGTACCTATCTGTCCCATGGAAGAACGCCTTCCCCATTCCAGACGAGCTCTCCCTCGAAGCAGGCGCAGGAATTCTGTCTCATGGTAAGTAGGTCCTCCTACGAGCCATCACTCACACTTATTCACTCGTCTTTAGGGCTCACCGCCCTAACCCTCGGAACGGAAGCGTACAACATCCAAAAGGGCGACACCATCCTCATCCACACCGTCGCCGGAGGGCTCGGCCTCCTCTTCACTGCCCTCGCCAAAAGTCGCGGGGCAACCGTCATCGGCACGACCTCCACTCCCGAGAAAGCTGAGATCGCCAAGTCGTACGGTGCAGACCACGTTATCCTGTACACAAAAGAAGACACGGTGAAGAGGGTATTGGAGATTACGGGAGGTGAGGGTGTGCATGCCGTGTTTGATGGCGTGGGCAAGGACACGTTCCTCGCCAACTTTGACTTGTTGCGGAGGAAGGGTACGCTCGTGGCTGTAGGCAATGCTTCGGGTCCTCCGGACCCCATCTCGCCCTTGAAGCTCTCCCCGAAGAACCTAAAGCTCGTCCGTCCAAGGTATGCCTGTTATTGTTGGGTTTTATACACAGACTGACGGACTGTTTTTCCACTTAGCATGGGCAACTACATCGTCACCCCTGAAGAAGCCCACCCCTACTTCGTCGAACTCACTAACGCACTCAAGACTGGGCTGTTCAAGATCAGGATAGAGAAGACCTTCCCTTTTACGGTCGAAGGCGTACGTGCGGCGCAAACCGAGTTGGCCACACCAGGGAACAAGATTGCTGGAAAGTTGCTCATTAAGATTGCTGATGTGTGAGTTACGCGTAGTCGGAGTGTCAGAAGGAGGCCAGAGTGTCGACAAATATAACGAATGCATACGGATGTACTTTTATCTTGGAGGAATTGCAATGTATATGGGAGTTATTGCGGCGACGCGTAAACTTGTGGCTCGAAGATAATATCCTAGCAGTCGTGTTACACTACCCAAACCGCCTCTTCTTCTCTTTCGCTTGTCTCGCATCTGCCAACTCTTCTAGCCGCCGTCGTTTCTCTGTCGCGGGCGACTGCAGGAACGAAGGGGTAGAGTTCACACGCGTTCGACGCGGCGTGCTCGGTCCTGCTTCAGGTTGGTCAGCATTCTCAGTAGCGGTTCCATTTGCTTCGTCTTCATCTAGGTCAGTCAGTGCTGATTCTGCGTCACTACACGAGGAACGTCAATAAAGGCGTAGGTGAGCTCAAGTCTCAAAAACGTCAATAAGAGGACATACCTGGCTACTGCCTCTTCACCCTCAAGTTCTGAGGATGGAGTTTGAACTCGCAGCCTTCGTTTCCCTTTTGACGGACTAGGCACCGGCTCAGGAGAGCTCAGCCCATTTTCTCCAGTTGGAGCTTCTGAGTGATGGGATTCCTCATTGTCCGCTGCACTTGACCTACAATCACAGTATACAGTCAACCAAACTGAACAACTCTCAAAGCATCAAGATGGATAAGCGTGGTGCATACACATACCTTGCCTCCTCACTCTGCTCATCATCAATAAACTCACCCACTCTCTCTTCCTCCTCCTCTTCATCACTTGTGTCCATGTCTCCTCTCCGTCGATCCAACTTCGCCGACTTAGCAGCAACCTCCAACAGCGCGTCCCATTGCGTAGAAGCAGTGTATTCGATCGTTTCCATATCCTCCGGTTTAGCAGTTGCTCGGCATTCCGGACAAGGTATAAGGGTATGGTCTTCCTCCTCGTCGGAGACATAGGGATTGCCCTGGTTTGGCTGCTTGCGCGCGGCGATGAGTTGTTGGATACAGGGGCTACAGAATATGTGTTGGCAAGGCAGGCTGCAAATAGTTTTGAATAAGGTCAGTGGACCCGTATGAGCAAACACGGCATGCTTTGGTATCGTACCCAGTTGCGTTACCGACCTCCATGGCTGTTAGACATATAGCGCACTCTTGTGATTCTTCGAGAGGGTTGATGAGCATCAGGTCATGGAATCGACGTAGAAGCTGCATTTGTACTATCATAAGTTTTACCACTTTATCAAGGTAACGAAAGGCTCATTACCTTTCGCATAACGTGAACAGAGTCTCCCAGCTCAAACTCAGCCTGGTCCTGCAGTTCCTCGGCATCTCGCTTGATCTCTCTCGCCTCAAGCTATACCATCCATATTTAGCAGCTTTTCCAACACTTCTAAGACACCATAGCGCACCTTCGCTATCTTCCTCTTATCCCTAGCCCGCGTCTTCTCGAGCTTTCTCACTCTCCCCTTCAATTCCGCAACCGTCTTTTGAAGCTGTGGCATACGCGCCGCTCCCTTCGCACCTCTACTCCCCCTCTTCGATTGCTCGTGTTCTGCGAGCTGTTCCTTCGTATCAGACAATTCATCTTCCAACTCTACATATTTCTTTTGCAACTTGACGTATTCTTGTTTGAGCGTGCGAGAGGCTTGGACCACCTTAGATACATGTGTCTGAACACAATGAGTGAATGGACCATAAGTGAGCACGTTTGTGGCTTTCTGCTTGGACAGGGCAGTCAACCTACCTCGAGAGCGAGTACCGGGTCTTCTACGGGGTGGCCGTTCCTCACAGTCGACTTGACGATGGGTAGGTCATCGTCTGAGTCCAGCTGTGGCGCAGAACTTCGCGTCACACGTCTGTACATCGCTGAAGCAGATATTAGTTCGTATGGAGAGACATAGTGTAGCCTAACATTCGCTTACTGATAATGGCTATAGGACTGGTTATGGTGGTACAGAGAAAAGTGACATACCGATCAAAGTCCCACGCGAAAATCAGCGGGCGTTGAGGCTCTGGATCTGGCACAGATGCGCTGTAAGTCTCCCCGGGATGTCGGTGAGCTCTGTTGCGCTTATGTATACATGTATGACTGAACTTAAGGCAAGATCATGATCAAGTGCAAGTGGTCACTTACCGTAGCCGTGACCGTGATCGCAATTTATTTGTCAATGTTTGGCAAGGGCTTTGTGGCGGCCACGTGTACTCCTCTTCTTAACTGGGCCGCCAATGACACGCACGATCTTTCTTTTCCGAGTCGTTGCGCCCGTCAAAGCAGTGGTAAGGCAAAACTGCCATTAAGTCCAATTAAGTCTTATCCTAAGACTGAGGTTAGACTCATTCAGATTTCCTGCGCCTGCCTTTGACGGCATAAATACTTAGTACAAGTTCAAAGTTCCAACTGAGTCACGTCGAAGTTCACCAGTGATACTCGAACGCGAATCCCGAATACTGTGCTGACATATTGGATTCGGATTGCTTTGAACTAGATACAATCCAAAATATACTGAACAACTGCGCGGTACAATCTCAGGAGTCACAGATCGTTCCACAGAGGAGTCAAATCACATTCCGGTGGGCGATGTTATCATTGAGCTCCAGATTTAGGAGACAACTAAAGATACATGTCAGGTAACGCAGAGGTTCAAATCATGATGAGACTCGTACCACGGAGGCTGTAGCCTGGACCATCGTCGTTGTCCTCGAAGTTTGCCTGGCAACGAACTTGTCCGCCGGACGGACAAACGAAGGACAAGGAGTTGACGTGACTTTGCTTGGCGATCTGGAAAGTATCGTTGGGGTCCTACGGTTCAAGTTGTAGATTCAAAAATGAGCGGCGTGAAGCATAGAGACCAAGTAAAATGACTGACATCGACTTCAAGGGATCCGATCTTGTTGGTTTTACCAGGCTCGCATCCACTGGCGTCCATGGCCTGGCAGCGGCTGCAGTCAAAACAAAGAACGTCAGTGTGGTGATCTTTCATCTATTTTCGATGAAAACAAAAACATGAGTTACTCACAGCTGTGCGCCAGGACTGCAACCGACGTCGATAAACCACTCAAAGTGGCCGGTGCCGAGAGGGCCACTTGAACCGCAGCCAGCCCGTGCGGCAAGGTCGACGCTGCGGGCAACATGGCCTTGCCCAGTAGCTAGAGCAGTTGCCCCGCTAATAAGAGCAGCAGAGAGGACTGCAGTGAGAAGGCGAGTGAAAGACATGATCTGGGATGTTGGTTGTAGTGAGAAGACCCTAAATGAAGGAGCTGGGAGAAAGGTAATGCATTGGCGGTGACTTTATATCATTCCATGACTGAGCGTTCATGAGCACCATTCTGGGTGCTGCAATCTGCGCTATGAGATAGTATAGGCTTGTGAACAAGCGACATTGAGCCTGCAAGTGTATTAAATCTAGGTTCGTAACAGCGCAGAGCGGTGCGTATGGCAACCCCATTTGTGGCGAAAGGCTCACAGTATCTTTGAAGTCGAACAAGTAGCACATCTGATCTTCTTGACCGAGACCACATGAGACCTATCAGTCACGAGCAGACTTTGCCCCCTTCAGTCTGTACGAAATCAGTAGTAAGTTGGTACAGAGAGCCTCACCAGCGGTAGCTTGCCTGTTTCAGAAATGCCTCGATCTTTCAGTCGTTGCAGTGATCGGGGCGGGACATGAAGGTCAGTAGACATATTTACGCATAACCAATACAGCTTCAAGCTGGAGAGTGATATATCAAAACCTAGGAGCCCCGCCCGAATACAACGATGCTATGCGTGAAGCAAAACATTTCAATAGATGCTATGAATAGACTGCTAAGAAACACTGCATTGCTTACTTATAGTTTGACCCCAGTTAAACTCTTTAGCGTAGAATGGAGGGTGGATTCTCCCTGCTCCAGTCGGGTAATAGGACCAGATGAGTTTGCGAGGAGAACTACACGAGCCAGCATAGTACCCAGCCGCCGGAACGAATATGCATTGAAATGTATAGCACTGGCACCGGAGTGGAAGATGCTGGTTTGCTGTGGCCTAGCTGGGAATAAGACATGGTGGGCAACGTGCATTGATACTGTATGTCCACTCACTATGAAACATATGGTACAATCAAGAGTGAACGCCGCAGCATGCCTTGGACTGGTAGACCCAAGTTCGACAACGCAGGCGATGAGTTGCTTTGCTTCTCTTCCGCAAGGTAAGCCCAATGCTGTATGACCTTCTGTTGCACGCGGGGTATCCGCAAACACCATCGATGGAGTGAATTATCGGTATGGCGTAGCAATGCACCCACACGTCCAATTAAACAGCCGACGCTCTCCTAGGAAGTTGACACGAACGAATCGTATGGACACTTACCGAGACAGAACATACTTTCGGCCGTCTATTTAGTGCGAGTAGTCATTAACATGATCGGGAAACGTACTGGTGTGATTGTGACCGTTCAGCTACGGTATATGAGGCGCAGACAACCATCTTCGCACGTTAGAGTAACTCGTATAACCCAGTTTGGGGCGTCTAAGGACGCAGTGCCCTCAAATTGTGGGGCAGGTTGTCCTGAATATCGAAGGAAGTTAGGGATACATCAAGTCTTCTGAGACCACGGGGTTTTTATGCGATTCTTACTGGATATTCGAGCGACGTTGTCAGTATTCGAGAAGACTTGAATACCGTGTTCGTAGCAGCGTCGCTCAGCTAGCTCGGAGTGTCTTGAGCCGGATTTGGCGTCGCGCACCCGAGTTGAGTGAACGCCTCGGATCTCAGCCCTCCCATCGCATCTTGGAAATAGCGTACAGCTTGATAGTGTCTCTCCACTGCCTTGTTGAGAACATTCAGCTTGAAGACCCCATGATGATAACTATGTTAGCAAGTATAGGCCTTATGCTGCGTGGGGCATGGGTTCAAGCGTATGAGTGGACATATTCCTATTCTTGACGCAAGGATGTGGGTCGTGCCGCGTCTACTCCGTTGACAACGGACTGGGAAAGTCGACACTCGATGATAAACGAGAACAACTCTAAAGTTCAAAATTACAATGTGTGGATATGGTACTGCATAGTAACGTACCATTTAACTAATCAACTCATATCAGCCCGACGCCGCCCACTTGTGATAGTGGGCGGCCCATAGGCGATACCAGTGCCAGTGAGGTACTCCTAAGTTGGCTATGAATCATGCTTGGCATGGCGTTAGCACATATTGCATATACCTAATTACACTGCCTGCTCGGAGAGCCTATAGTACAGCAATTGCCAGTGGATGCATAAGCGGTACGACTCGAGATCAAGATTCAAATTATACACTCACTTGCTAAAGTACTCCGCAATCCTGCTCGTTAGAAAACTAGTCTCCCACAGTATAAATATTTACACGAAGCAGTCGAAATCGAAGTTATATAACAGTGGTACAGAGTTTGAGTCTGATATTTTGAGGGTCGTGCGGCGACTCGGGATGACGGCGCTTGAGAAAGCGGAGTATCAAATAGCACTGTTACCCGAAGGGGCATTTTTTGATGTCAACCACCCGACCACCGCCTCCGCGCGAACAACTTAGATCTAACGATGGGGGCATATGCCCAGACGCACCAGCGACAAATCACAGCCGAATCCAAAACTATGGGATTTTAGCCAAGTCGTTGCACACGGTCGCCAAGAGCTGATCGCTTGCGGAAGAGGGTAGGATAGGATATTTGTGTTGGCCGGCGCTGTTCTCGAGGACCAATCTAGCGATTTAGCCAAGTCAAACAAAGTGTGCGTTCGGCGAGGAGGGGGCCTATCGTTCTGGATCTGGCTGCAATGGGTTTCACAGCGTTGATGTTGATCCACAAGAGGCTGCGCTAGTGCTAGAAGGTCAACATTGAGTCAAATTGCCAATCGAACTTAGTACGTAGTCAAAGTATACTACGCGTTGACGCACGAAATTGGTTTACAGACTTTATTGTAACGCTGGCCTCCTTACCCATGGTCCGCAGTATTCAGGTCCCCATCTTCAGCTAACCCCCATTCTATTATGCTCCCTCGCTCTCCTCCATTTTCTCCATGGCTATTTGCCTTGGCCCTTCTCATCGCCGCAGTGAACATAACGCCGTTGAGCATCGAGCCTATAACCCCTGCTATATTGATCTACGCTCTACAGGACTTCCCTTTACCTGCGTTGTTATCACCCTTCCTCATTCCATCGTGGCCTGCCGCGGCTGCAAGAGCGCTGCAGCTGGGATGGTTGGCCTCTCAGCCACTGTCACCTAGACTTACCTTTGCCTACTTCGCACACCTCTATCCGTTGCTCCTCGCAAGCCGCGCAGGTACAGGATATATATTTGGACGCTCTGTCGGGTGGAAGTATCCCGCCATCTTCAGCCATGCTGCCGTCTACGAGCCCATTGTAGGCCTCGGACCACTTTTACTTGGGTCTCTCCTATTCGACGAGGTACACAGCACAGGGAAGAATGACATGGCAATACGTTCAACGATCATCTTCGCTTCTTCGCTGCTCGATGGTATGCCCTGGGGATACATGTGCGGGGCCGCAATCGTAGGGGTTCATAGACTTCTTTCCACCCTCCTTTCGAAGACGAAAAACACTGCTTTACCACAATACATGGAGGTCGGCTCTCTCGAACTAGCCGAAGGAGACACTCACGACGTCCCGTTTCGTTCCAAGAGAAGGATTGTCTTCACGTCCTTTGCTGCTATTATCTCTGTCTGTATCGCTGGCAATATTCCCGAGCTTCTCATCGGCCTTTCCCCACGACCACTACCTCAGCCATTGAAGATACATCTCATTATGCTTACTGTTCCCCGCCTCCGAGATATCACATCAGACGTGATGATCACCAGTATCCAGTCCTATATCGACTCGTGGCAGGCTACGCCCGGCGTTGAATACTCCTTGACGGTCTTTGCGCACACCGGTCTTGATGGACAACACGTCGCCTTCGACCGCGCCCGGGCATTCTTCCACACTAGCACTGTTGCAAGCACAGGTGTTTCACCCATCACGTTCTATACACAACCACTACCGTCGGATGAAGAGCCTTTGATGAACCATCACGCGCATCTGGCGGACGCACTGCGATATGCCAGAGTGACCGAGCAGGAGTGGACAATGTTCGTTGAGGACGACTTCGTGCTCTGCGGAGCTTGGGGCGGTACGGGTCTCCTTAGAGTATTGGAGCGACTGGTGGATAGCTCTCGCGGTAAAAGGCACAATGGAGCGTTTGTAGGAACAGGCGGAAGGCAAGTCTGACATGGCTCCCGAAAATTGTCATTACACCCAATACTCAATTCAATCTTTCATAGTGGCATTATTCTTCACCGCTCGTTGTTGCCAACAATGGAGAGCGTATTGTCTATGCAGGCCTCAATGAACTCTAGTGAAAGCACCGTGATACCACCGGATGTACTCATGCAACAGTGTCTTACCGGAGAATTACAGTTCTGCCCACAAGACGGATACGTGATCAGCAGTCGCATGCTTATGGGCCACCGTGGTGGAGATATCAGCACAGGTGATCGCTCGTACGAAGAGGGGAAGTGGGAATGCGGATGGAGGCATCCACATCATGGTCGCAAAGGTGCTGATGTTATCGTCGTATGAGACGCATTTTCTAGTTATAGAAGGGCTAAATCGTTCAAATTTCGAAGTGAGTTCCCATACGTAAAAAAAATCACGGGTCCGACAGTAGAGCATACCAGTATGCACCCCTAGTAGACGATCTCGCGCGTGAAGGATCACATTTTCAAGTCAGAGCTACTAGTAGATGGTGGATACATAGCAGGCGTACGTAAGTGTGATCTTGATACAAGTGAGTAAACTACTTTGAGTTATTCTGCTGTCTCCTAGGCGTCGAGTGACTCGTTGAACTGCCATGTGGGCACATTGAAAGTTGTTCCTAGAGCGTTCCAAGCCGCCAGACGCAACCGGTTGACCTCTGAAATTTGCGCTGGACGACAAGTCATACAGATCTGTGGCCAACATGTTTGCTGTGCGCACCACGGAGAGATATCCTCCAAAGGACACGGACGAGACGCGATATCTTGTTTCATGGCCTTGTGGAGTAGCTCGAGTACCGCTCTATCACAAATTCGCCGCGAGCCACAGGTTTTGCGTGTAGCTACATCCGCGAAGGCGCTGAAGATTTCGAGCCTCTGTGCACTGAGACGGGGGATCGCCTGTAAGTACGCATTGAGAGTCTCCCCCGACATACAGTCTCCTGCGCTAACGTCTTCTAGTGTTCCTCCTACTAGTGCTGCGAGCGGCTCGGTGGAGGCCTGGCAATAAGTATACATGACCAGAGGTACGAGATTCTTCAGCTCTGGAAAATCACGGATAAGAACTAGGATGTCGTTCAATTCGCCTAGCTTCTCCCTTTCCGTATGGCATGCCGACACCCTCGCAAGTTGCTTGCATTCTTCGTATGGCCTCCATTGTTGTAGAGATGCAGTAGGGAATAGCATGCATAAACGCCACTTGGCGGCGTTCTGTAGATGTTGCACGTTGTACTTGTGACCAATCCTGATCATGGCTATGAGCTGCTTGATCGACAATTCGTTACGCATCTTCAGGATATCGCTGTGATACGAAAAAAGAGCAGTATTCAGTTTCTTTCGAGGATAGCCAGCTGGTTGAGGGAAGGTTACATACCTATCTGCGCCTTTGTACATTATTTCCAGGAGCCATTCTATCTCCGGTGCACATTCATCGACATGAAGAGGTGGATATACACCATCTTGAATAGGCAGAGCGGCCAGAAGACCTTGGAGACGCAGGGAGTGCATAGACAATACGCCTCGGTGGACATGAAACTTCACATGATCGGCAGTGAGAACTACGACATTCCCATCTTCAAAGAAGTAGGTCTTGCTATCCTCAAATATGAATCCTGGTGAGCCCGCTCGTTCCTTTTTGAGTAGCGGTTGATCTTCAACGTCGGGCAACGAGTCTTCGCGCGATCGCTTTTAATAGTGGGCCGTATCCGCTACCGTGTCCGCCATGCTGCACTTATTGAGTTAGCCGTCAACAGAGATCTGCATCTTAGTTCATACTCACCCAGAGAATACGTACGAGTGTTAGGGTATAAGTCACTATATGCAAATGGCGCTCAGCCTTTGCGAGTTGTCTGAAGCGCTGGCAGCGGTGGCGGGCTGCGTTCGTGACAGCCTGCCGCAATAGGGAGGAACAAGGATTTGATATTAGTAGAGAGCCTCAAGGCCAGTTTATGCGAGTTATGAGACATGCGATCGACCGAAGAAGGCGGGCTAGGGCGGTGATAATACCCCATTCATTGGCAATCTCTGACCGCCAAAGAACATGCTTTGAACCAGTACACAGATATTCCTGTTATCAAAGCAGCACTGGATATCGCATCCATCGGTTATGGAAACGACGTACTTACTTGTAAGTTATTCAAGTCAACACAAAAGCTATGATTAAAGGCTGCCACCACTACTTGTATAGCACGATTCTACGAACCCTGCGCACCCCCTATGACGGTCCCACTCTGCCTCTCCGCTACCACAGGCTCAGCACTCCCAGCGGTCTCCTCATCTGAATCCTCAATCATCTCCGAACTTATCGGCGCCTTCCTTTGGGCTGACGGAGGAGGCGGCGACTGGGCTTTCTTCGTTCGAAGGATATCCATGAGTTCTGTATGGGATGGTTTAAGTACTCGGAAGTGCAGCGACACACCCGTGAACAACGTACCCGCATGCGACATCTCCTCATGACCCTTCACGCTTCGCTTCATAGTCAACCACCGTCGCTGCAGCGCATGCGCGCTCCACATATTCCAGTCATCGTCGGGCAATAGCTTCCAGTCTATCTCACTGTCGTCGCGTACGTTAAGCGAGTCGACTCTGTAACAGGTAAAGCCCATCGTGAGTATATGATTTTGTAACTGCTGACGATGAAACGAACTTATGAACGAGGATGTACGCGTCTAGCTGGCTCCATCGAGGCTTCATCCCGTCGTTCTTAAGTTTTGGACATAACGAATCAAGCCTAATAGAGGGGGAGAAAATTAGCACTCGCACCATCACACTGGTCAATGAACACACCATTTGATCCGACATTGCTGTCTCCCCCGTCTCCCGCCCATCCTCTGACTAACAGCACCCCAGAAGATATCATTATCCGATACTTCCCCTCTCTGAGCCTTCAACTCATTGACGATAGCAGTCAGCTCCTCTTCTTCCTCTCTCGTCCAGGCCCCGCTTCTCCTCGCCCCGCTGTTCTCAAGATGATTCCGGTATCTATCTCGACAGTCGGACGCGCTCCGCCCCACACGTTCACTAACTTTCTGCCATTGCTGACCGAGATCTTGGACAGCACTGTAGCCAGATATGTCAATATAGGAGATGCTATGACACCAGAGTGTTGGCTCACAGTCGAAGAGACTCGTCTTCACTCGCCATCCACTTCCCAAGACTTGAGAGGGGATCCAATTTCCGGCGGACGTGGTGGTAGACAGCGATGATTGGACGAGCATGTAGGGCAGATGCTGTATTCGACGGTTAGTCGGTCAAGTTGGAGGCACTATTGATGGTATACCCACTAATCTCTTGCCAGAAGCTCTCTCCACGTCCACGTTCTTTTGAGAAGACAAGATCTACGAGGTCCTGCTGGCTCATGCCTTTCTCCTGCGACACCGTGTTCAGTCTGGGCACACGCACAACCGAACATTCCACTAACCGATTTATACCTCTCAATAGCAGCATTAAGTTGGACTTCTTCTGTCGCTGAGAACTTCCCCTTCTTAAACACGAGACCTAGGTAATAGACCTTGAACGGCGTGCTCTTTCCAGTCAAGCATAAGACTGCAACTCACCATGAGTCTTGACCATCTGCGCAAGTTTCTTCGCGTTCATCCACACGTTAGCCAACATATACGCGTGATCAGGATTGTCCTCATCAGGATCGACTGGAGGCGGAGATAGACTCGGTGGTGGTAAGGACCTTGTACTCTGACCAGACTCCTTCACCTGCTTAGGTTGTCGACCCAGAATCGAGACAGACTTCGCAGATGTCTGTTTTATCGGGGGAGGACCAGGTGGCGGAGGAGCAGGTAGGAAAGAGGGAGGGATGTTTAGAGAGGGGAGCACCGTCGAGTGGCCACTATCGCCGAGAGTCTTGAGGACGGACGCAAGCTGGGAGAAGTCAAGATTCTGTAGAGTTTGCACTAGGTATTCGCTTGGCATCATGCTAAGATCGTGTAGAGCGACACCGTCGGGTCCAGGAGGGAATATGGGTGGGGGAAACGGATGAAACTCGCCGGACGGTGGAGGATATGGTACCATGGGGTCGTGGTAGGGATGCACTGGAGGTACAAATTGGTTCGAAGGGCCTGCGTGCATATGAGAATCTGCCGAGGCTGCTGCAACCACCGCAGACAAAAACTCTGCAGACGAAGCAGCAAAGTCATCTTGCGGTGTTGAATGGGCCACAGTGGGTGCAGTTGCAAGTGCCGGAGGTTCGATCTGCACGTCTTGCTGCACCTGTTCTTCACGGTGCTTCCCCTTGTCCTTTTTCTTTTTCTTTTTCTTCTCAGGCTTACTCAGAATCTCTGAAACGACCGCCTCCTGCGCGTGTTCCCCGACCACCTCATCTACCTGCGTCTCTGCCTTTCTCTTCTTCTTCTTTTTCTTCACCTCCTGGGACTGGTCTCCATCGCGAACACGTTTCTTGCTCTTCTTCGCAGGCGGGGGTACTTGTGCGCCGAATGCCTCCTCGAAGGCCTGCCGTAGCTCGAGGTCTAATGCGTCTGTGTCCGACATGGGGCCTGCGAGAACACCAGCCTTCCTGACCTGTCTTTAGGGCAAGTCTTCGATGAGGACGCGCACCGTGCGAGCAGGTGAAAACTACACTTAGACGCCCATTTAATATGAGCGCTTGTCCTACCAACAACTGGATCGGTTCGATTGCGACCACTGCTTCCCGCTGCGGCTCTGATGGGCGCTCTGGTAGCTCCAGCCTCTCTTCCTTACCACAAATCGCGTATCCTTCGTCTGCAGTCTGTCCCAACCATTGTCGCTCTTTATTGTTTCTCTGGATAATGGCCCTTCTCGGCGAGGATGATATCTTTGACGATATCCCAGTCGACCACCACAGCTGCAGGCTCTTGGGACCCACAGCCTTGGCAAGTCATCCTCCGTGGCGTTGGCTTTCAATTACGAGCAGTCCTAACATTTGCGCAGATCGTCCAAGGCCTAATGGGAGTCATGGTAATTCTTTCGCTGGTGTATAAACGACATAAAGAGTCTCCGAAACGACCATGGGCTATATGGTGCGTCCGTCCATTCCGCAGCCACAGCTTTCGTTAACGGTAACACTGGCCCGCCTCTTCCACATCGCCGAGCAGGTCATACGATGTCTCCAAACAAGTTATAGGACAGATGTTTGTCCATGGCGTTAATGTGCTCATCTCTGGAATGGTGGCCGAGGTTGCTTCTGGCAACGCGTGCGTGCTTTACTTCTTGAATATCCTTATTGATACGACTTTCGGTGAGTCTTGCACCTTTCGTTGTCCTGGTCGGTGAGGAAGCTAACTATGCTCAAGGCGTGGCAATCATATATTTTACGCTACACGCTTTGACATTCTTCCTGAAAGAGAAGTGCGGTCTCAAGGGCTTCGAGACAGGGAAATACGGCTCTCCACCCTCTATCAGCTATTGGGCCCGTCAACTTGCTGTGTACCTCTTTTCCTTGACCATCATGAAGCTTATGGTACTAGCGCTCTTTGCTGCGACTCCTGGGATCTTCAAAGCCGGCGAATGGCTGCTCAGCTTCCTTGGTTCAAGTGATACTGCGCAGGTGATATTGTACGGCCCATTCAATCATGTTTCCCGCTCTATTCGTGCTGACGAGCTGGTATCAGTGTAATGGGAATCTTTCCTATCATCATGAACATCTTACAATTCTGGCTGATTGACTCAATAGTCAAGGCTGGGGCATACAGCACATCGGTTGCCCTACCCTCGGACGATATAGAACGCGGCGTAGATCCCGACGAAGAGCCGCTTTTCCGTGCATCCACAGATGACGAGGATGACGAACCACCCCGTCTCGACGTCGAAGATCCTCGTCCTATCTCCCGATCTGCTTCGCGGTCCAGGTCAAGAGATTCGAGGCCAGACGACGAGAGCAAGTCGTCTACAGGAACGTCACCCACTGCCACTGCTTCCGGATCGATTACGCCTAAAGGAACGCAAGCGATTGCGATGCATGCGTACCCACCAAGCCTTGCCAGCACGAGTACGTCGCCTGTCTCGTCTTGGAACCCTTCTACTCGTGCCAACAGCGTTTCACCACATAACCGTTGGCGTCGATCCCCTCCACCTCCCTTGACTTTCCAGCCGCGGTCTCCAGCGCCCGTCGCCGTTAACTCTGCCGCTTCATCCATACCGCCTCTGCAGCCTTCTTTAGAAGAGACATACCCTTCCAACGAGATACGTCCGGAGAAAGAGTGGGGGGCCTGGGATGAGTCTGACGACTGGGCTGACAGAGTAGGAGAGGAGGACTGGACTGGTAACAGGATAGCAGCGAGGAAGGCTGCCTTGCAAGATACATGGATTGATCATACCCCTAACCCCTCGGTCCGGATAGCCTCATAACTCATTACGACATTAGATTCTTGACTTCATTTCTCATGGGATACACATGTAGTATAATATCCATACATCGATCGTCTGTACTCGCCGACAGTGATTATAATGGGACCGCCTTTGATAAGTCGGATTGGAGCTACCCCTTTCTGCGTTTCTGCGTGGGTAACGAGGTGTATGCCACAAGTACTGATAGATGGTCAACACTACGAAAGCCCTAGAAGTTTTCGCTACCACACTCAAAGCTTCGGCTGCCGTAGATTCGGAGGCAAGTCATGGCCACGTGTTTTGCCTATAAACAGGGTGTCATTTAGCGTAGTGGATAACGTTTAGCGCTGCCCTTCATAGGCTTTCTTGTCCGAACATAACCGTCTTGCTCTCTCCAGCCCTTTGTCGTCGCACAGTGAAATTTGAACCTCCTTCTCGTTACTCAACAGCCATGTCGAACGTCGAAGCACCAGTACAAGCACATA
Source organism: Irpex sp. M6601 (assembly GCA_037039805.1). Lineage (NCBI taxonomy): Eukaryota > Fungi > Basidiomycota > Agaricomycetes > Polyporales > Irpicaceae > Irpex > Irpex sp. M6601. Next base: position 174,983 of record JAXQGN010002299.1, on the reverse strand, counting down.
CCCCTCACCAACCACCGATGTCCCGCTCAAACTCGAAGCCAAAGGGCATTCTCAAGAACGCACCACCGAATGGCGCCGGTGGACAGCAGCAGTACGTATAGTCCCTAGATATAGTCGATGCACACCCCTCCAACCCGATATGCTAGCCTGCAGTGGGACGAGGAGAACCTCGCCCTGACAGAAGCGCAAAAGGACAGCCAGATGAAGATCACGGAGCCAAAAACACCGTACGTAAGATACGATGCTGAGACCGACACAGTCGAAGGAGGTACGCTCGTTATATTAATCTACCCCTATTGCACACCTATCGATTGAACCACCATGTCCTACATTCCAGATATACCCGGCCTCGATCTGAACGGTGCAACCGCCTCCATAATCCCCAGGTCTTTCTCCCCGACAAGCAGTGTCGCCGCCACGGACGGCGAATCTGGCCCGCCCTCTCGTCGGACGTCGTTCTCGAGCAACGGCAGGACTGCATCTTCTGGTGGTGGACCTGGGAGCAGGAGCTCCAGTCGCAGCACGTCGTTCAATCTGCCGAACGAGGCGAGAGAGGTGCTTCGTCTGGACGGCCGGCAGCCAGGGGACGAAGTAGAGTTTGATGAGGAGATGGACGAAGAGAGTGCGTGTTATGACAGGATTTCTGGTTGATTGGCTTACCCCTGACACGACGATTTTGACAGCCGCCGCTAAACATGCTGCCTTTGTTCGCGCCCGAGGACGACACTACTCTAACGAGGCTGAAGCTATGAAGGCACGTCGTCGTTTGATCTCTTATCGCTACAGTCTCTCTGACATGGATAATCAGCGAGCAAAGCAGCTGATCGACGATGAGGATGACGACGATAGCTCTGCCAACCACCACGATGATTCTGAGTCGCATATGTCTGTCGATTCAGAGACTGATGTAAAGGTGAATGGCGTAACTCGGGCAAACAACTAGGAGGATACGTTCCGGCCAGTGCTCGTCGAATCGTATGTTTTCTATGGCGGATAATTAGTCTCTTGTACTCTTGCTACTGCGCCCTGTGATTTCGTATTCCTGCCTGTATACTACCCTGGATTCTTATGCTACTCTGCTTGTGATCAGGGCGTGTCTCTTGAGCAATGGCCTGTGGCATGATTGGACGTGAGTAGGGTTAGGGGCTACTCCAGGCACAGCGATTCCATGAAATCAGGAAGATAACTGACTCGTCCTGTAATGTAGATCTCGATCGGGCATGGTATACAGTCCTCCAAAAATTTCAATCGCTTGCCAGTTTCTCCACTTACTTGATCTCTGGCTTTCCTCACTTCCACCGTATCATACAGCGCTCTCGACATCTATCATGGCTGTGAGCATCGTCGGCAAAGGACTCCTTCTCAAGTCGGACCCCATCGCAAGCGCGTTTCGAGATGAGATCAAAACTGCTTTGACGCAAAGTACTCGTCGACCGAGGCTCGTCGGTATTCTGGCGACAGCAGGCGCACCAAGCAAAATGTATGCGGACTTTACGAAGAAGCAGTGTGAAGAGCTCGGCTTCGAATTCGTACTCAAGCAAGTCGGCTCGGCTTCCGATGCATCGTTGAGCGACGGAGAGGGAGTGGAAGAGGCTATCATCGAGGCGAACAATGATAACGACGTAGATGGAATCATGGTAGGCACATATACCTGCTTATCGTTGTATATATTCTGTGTACCGACTGCCTGGTTTGGAATTTGTATCAAAGGTGTATTACCCTATCTTCGGAGTGCAGCAGGTCTGTACTACCTATGCAAGCCAATATTAATGTTATCCATCAGCTAAAACGCTGCTCGTGATATTAGGACCATTATTTGCAGCAGGTGAGCTCGACGGTATCTGATACAGCTAGTGTCGTTCGTGATACCTTTGATGTAAGGTCGTTTCACCATTGAAGGATGTAGAGGGTCTGCATTTCAAGTTCCATTACAACCTCTATCACAAGTAAGCTGTTCTTGTTGATTCGGCCTCGCCGTAGCTGAATGACATTGATCAGTATTCGCTACCTCAAACCCGAGTCCTTGTTGTCGTCAGTGACACCGAGCGAGCCTCCCCCGCCTGTGGTCGACGACAAAGCTCCTCCTGGCTTCGTGAAGTCCATCCTGCCTTGCACACCTCTTGCCATCGTCAAATGCCTCGAGTATACTCGAGTGTATAACAACCTCCTACCGTATGGTGACCGTGCGTATGGCAAAACCATCACCGTCATCAACAGGTACGGCTTTGAGCGTTAATAACATCGTCATCCTCCTCATCGTTCCCAGGTCAGAAGTGGTAGGCCGTCCCCTTGCAGCGCTGCTTGCAAACGACGGAGCCCGAGTCTTCTCAGTAGATATCGATTCCATCCAGGTACGCCTTCTAATAGCTGAAAGTTACCCGCACCGGCCATTGATCCCGGGTTTCACATTTCCCCTCACCAGGAATACACCAAGCGTCCCACACGGGATTCGTCTGAGAGCGAACAGGCAAGTAGATACCATCCCCGGCACGTCGTCCGCCCGTGTTCGCGTTCCCTGGAAGAATGTCTCGGGTTGTCCGACGTCGTTGTGTCAGCGGTACCAAGCGCGTCGTACAAGGTGAAGACGGAGTGGCTGAAAGATGGATGTATATGCATCAACGTCGCTGCGGACAAGAACTTTGACAAAGACGTACGAGAAAAGGTAAGCACGTGCCCGGGCCTATGCCCAACCTCTTCCCTTGGACGATATTTTTCGTCCTGGCCACCCCGCTGATTTGAAGTGCATGCTGACGAGATGGATGTGGCTGACCCTTGGCTGCAGGCCTCCTTGTACATGCCGACCATTGGGAAAGTGACTATCATGATGCTCTTGCGTAATCTGTGAGTGCATCTTCCCGGGCCATCGAATCTGAAATTTTGGGTAAGGCTGTGCTTATTTCACTACTCGGCATTTAGGTTACGTCTGCGTTCCTACAGAGGAGTCGAACAACCACTCACCGCGCCCGCAAAGGCCGACTCATAGCCCGTCTACAAGACACTGGGCCGAGCTACCACGTAGACCACGCGCGAAGTCGGAGAGAAACAGGAGACAAAAGACAGGCGATCCAATGGGTGAAGATAGGAGGTTAAAATAAGCCCGAAGACTCAACGACTGCGGATTAGATAGACGATTAAACACAGCCGTTTTTCCAAAACGCGGTGTGCCCGGCGGCCGAAAACTAGAACGTGTATAGACAGATGTTACTTGTATTACGCTCCGAACGTGCAGTGAGCAATAAGATTGTAAGATGACTGTATGGACTTGAGATGACGGTTCAGCGAACGACAAGTTAGGATAAGATGCTATGCAATACTACTACTAAGTAAGAGACCAAGGACTGAAGAAAAGATGCCGCCGAGAGAGAGTGGTGAGATAAAGAGGCCCAAGAGGCGAGTTCGCCACCGCAATTCCATGTCCATGGGAGATGTATAATCTGAAATGACACATATTATGAAAGGCACAGGACGTGCGGGAGTTTACTGAGGTTTATTGAAAGTTTGCTGGTGTGATCTTGATGGGCGGTATACTCTCGTCGAGAAGGTTCGGCGTTGTGGAACCCGAGCGACTTGGGAAGCCCGGTGTGACTGGCGTAGACATGCCTGAGGGTTCGTCATCGACCATAAAGCGCACGCGTTGGCGGTGTAGCTGTGGGAAAAGAGAAGAGGGATTTAGTACTGGGGTAAGGGAGAGAACCCCAAATGCGGTAAGTCACCTGCGGCAGTTTGGGGATGAGGACAAAGATGAGGGCAGACAGGTTAATGGCAAAGTTCCAAGGATTGTAGTTCGTATAGTGTGTTGACGCAAGGAATCTAAGATTTCAATGCCTCCGTTAATCATGCTTTGAATGGAGAAGTCAGCAGAGGTTACGTACAGGGCTATAGGAACGGTGAAGAGCCACTTCTTCGCAGGTGTATAGTGTGCGCCCTCGTCGATTTGCTCCCACATTGTCAGGTCATCGTAGGCACCACCATGCATGTCCGATTGGAAAGGTATACCAGTGACATAATGGAACATCAGGTAGTGGAACTGCACTTGTTGTCAAGTCTTGCACCACGGTCAAGACGGCTCAGTGATTGGACTCACCCCGAGATAGATGAGATTGACTAGTGTCCAGCTGAGCTCTTGCTCCATCCCCGGTATTGTGTCGATGACTATTTTACCGGCTATGATGAGTAGAGGATGTATGACCCAGGCACCTGTGGTACGACTATGTTACTCTGCGGCGTGGCCTCCCAAACTAGACCAAGAACGTACCCTTTCTGTTGACCCATTCCGCGTTCATGTTCTCATAGAGACTCTGGTCCAACCCCTCCTCTTGATTGTCTTCTCCAACTGTCTCGACCTTGACGAGGCTGCTGCTTCTCATTCTGCCGACGCGGACTTTAAGTTCTGAGTGAGAGGGCGAGGTCTCGACGGTGAGATGCGGTATGTTGAGCGTCGGAGATGATAATATTCCACTCATGACTGCTTGCAATGTTCAGAGGAAAATCGAGGAGAAAATGGGAGAAAGGAAAGGTGAGTTGGGGAAGAATTAATGCGGCGAGTGAGTCCACCTGGGCAATGTCCACGTGGATCAGGCGCCCATTGACGAGAGCCGAACCGCGACCATCCCCCTTGTCCTCATCGTCCACGACAGCGTTCACACGTACGCACGCAACGGCAGCAACATTATCTTCAGTGTATTGATGCGCTGTGTATACTTGAACTAGTAGCCATACGACCTAGCGTTCGCGGAGGGCATCATGCTCCTGCAATGGTGCACTCTTGAGCCCAGCGGACCCTCTCAATTAGCGGCGTTGCGGTTCTCCACGCCAGTGCGCATAACGTCTATCTCCATCTTCCCAACAGATTACCAACCATTTGAGAAATCTCCTGAGATTGTCAGGTGTGTGTTGGCTTGCCATGATCACTGAGTTGAACTGAGTATGCTCGATATAGCCGTACAGAACCGGAGGCGTTCTTTCTTGAACTATACTTCAATGCGCACCCTGTATCCAATCCGAACTCTAAAGAGAGACAGAAGCCATCCAATGTGCTGATACCGACAGTTATTGCCTACGCTGGTGGACGTATGGATTTTAACGTCAATATGAGCGTAGAGGTAAGCGTACCGTTTCTACTGTCGTGTTTACTACTTTACTCACCAACTATGGCGTTATGTGAGACTTCGACTCGCCTCATGGTTGTGAAAGGGTCCTTTGAAAGCCTCTCTATGGCCATCTACGGCGACGTATCGTCAGAAATACTACCACTGTCCTCTACCTATGAAGCGAAGCATATACCCTCCATTGAACCGATACCCCTACACCCCACTTTGGACCCCGGCTCTCACCACGACCCTACAGCTTTAGCTTACCAACTACTGGATTTAATAGCTGACTCGCCTCCTTTGCCCCTGATCGTCCGCCTGATGTTCTGTCTCAAGCCATCGAACGATGATTGGGACTCTCCTAGCTTTCCTTATTTGTACGCAGATTTGGAGGGCCTCCCAGAAGATGCCGATATCGAGCACGCAGTGGAAGCTACTCTACGACCGGCTGCTGATGATACTTCTGACGCTACATTCCAGAGTTTTGCTCAGAAGGTAGCACAGGCTCTGGTACCAAAGGTATGTGCAGAGGTGGAGAATCAAAAGCATGTCCCCGTGTGAAAGGGTTTGATCACAAACAATTTCTCGATTAGGATGAAAACACGGCCTACCATTTCTCGAAGCTATTGAGCCACGTCGCGTGCCAACATCCGGAGCTGTCACGTTCGCTTCTGGTCAGTAATATGGTTTCCTCCCATCCGTCTCCTCTTTTCATTGACACGACCCTACAGAACTCGGTGCAGTTAGAAGACGTCTTTGATGCGCACAATCTGGACGAGGACACGTTGGAAAGGCTGCTTGACTCGGCTGCCAATGCTGACATAGCGAAAGCATTCAACGCGCCATGGTTCCTGGAGCTGCTAGCTTTCGTAACCCGAAGTTCCAGTAACGGACAGGACATACGCCAGTTGGCTCGACAGTTACTTTCCCGCTTGGAGAGTATGCCTGTGATTGAGGACGTGCTGTTGAACACTGCAGGGTCTTTCTCCACGGCCGTACTCACGATCAAGGATATAACCAGCCAAGAGAGGTCGTTTGGCACCTGGCTTGCGAGCATGATCACTCATCCAGATCTTCTCGATAAGTTAGACGAGAACCCGCCTTTGTCGATCCCATCGCCGTATCCCTTATCGTTGTTCAAGGACAGTAAAACCATGGTGTCACATGAAGAGTTCATCACCTTCTTGAGGGCGGTCATAGGTGTTTCGTCAGTCTTGGCTGTGTATGCATGGGCCGACAGCCTACCACATCAGAATTGTCGAGAGCGTGCGCTGGGTATCATTCGCCTATGGCAAGATGTCGATGGCTACCGTGAGGTATGTGAGACGATACTAATGATATAAAATTCTACTGACCGGTCGTTCGCTTTAGATTGTCAATCATCTTCTTCTGTCCCGGCAGATGATATTCAGGCTGGAGTGCATGCTCGACAACGACCTACCAACACGTGCGGGCATTGACGCAGAGCATATTCTTGTTAATCTCGCCAAGGACCCTCAGGCCATCCTCCATCCAGAATTGATGAAAAGCATCCTTTCCCTTCAGCCACCACATTGCTTCATCACTCAGGAGGAACGTTTGTCAATGCAAGAAGCCGCCGAAATTGCAGAGGACGGGTTGAGAGGGGCAGTCGACTATCTCGTACGGGCGTTGGAGCAGCCTCTAAGCTTTGGAAGTATTCGATCGCTTCGGGTGGCTTTAGCCATCATTGACGAGAAGCTTTTGAGTGGCGGCGAACAGGATATTTTGCAGGAGTTCTGGGACCAAGGAAACTTCAGTCTGGAAACTTGCCTCACGGATATCTATGTCGAGCTTAACGAGGAGATCTCTAGAAACTTCACAGTCGAGCCCAGCACCTCGCTATCGTCTCAACTACTCCCTGAAGTCTTCCGAGCCTCCGACCAAACAATTGCGATTCTGCTCCGTCTGGTCCCTCACTACCCACTCCCAGGACGCGTCATTCGACTGATCGTTTCGAGTGCGGCAGACCTATTCGCCTCCACGGACCTCATTGACCTGCTATACGCGCAGTCCAGCCCAATGTGCGTTGCTGCTCAGCGGTCGAGACAGTCGTGCATCGACGCCGTACGTGCTCTCGCCATCTCGCCTGAGGATGCACCGGGCGGTCCATCCAATGCAGAGATAATCCTGCGAGCATTGCTTTCCCATGGCCTCAAGTTCGGAGTCAAGGACCCTGTACACCATCTTCACCAAGTCTTCTCACTCATAGACTACCTCCTTCCTCTACCGGATGACGGACAGGAGATCTCTGGACAGTGGACCCAGCGCGTGCTTCCCAATCTCTTGCGCGAACTGTGGATGTTCTGTTCCGCTCTCGACACCGAAAATAAAGCCCATTTTGTGCGTCGCCTGGTCGGCCTCGATCGCAATGTCATCGGTATCGGAGATTGGTTGCTTCAGCAAGAGCTACAGGGCTTGTTGTCGACTCTCACGTCCTTGGAAGAAGCCGGTGCCCCGCCACATTACAGGCTCGCCCGCCAGTATCAGGTCGCCCTCTCTATTCAATTCTTCCTCGACCTCATGTCTAGTTCATCCTCGGTCTCAGAATGGTGCAAGAATGCGTTGGTAGCGGATCCCGAAACCGCACATGTATTCGCCCTGTGTCTCGAGAAGCTCGGGGACCTGAACGCCATATCCACTTCACTGACAGCGGTCGTGTCAACATTTGCCTCGGATCCTTCAAAGCTTGTGGATGAGATCAAACTACCCATCGCTCTTACACTCCTCAGGATTTGCCAGTTCGGAGAAGTTACCGGCGAACGCATTACCTCGTCCATGCGGCAGGCGCTCACAATCCTTCATTCTCTTCCGTCCTACCTAGTCAAGGCACAGAATGTCGCGTATGAAGTCAGCGCACTTCTGTACTTGCTGAGCACTTCACCCAACTTGATAGAAGGAGATTTGCCAGAGGCTCTGCTTGAACTCCTGGAGTGGTTGGAAGGAAGCGACGACCCCTCCGCGACCACTATCGAAGGGATCACTTCTGCCACATTCACATCTCTGTCCGAGAAGTTCAAGTTGCAACTGCAACCCGACCGACAGTCAACTTTGGACATTCTACAAGCACGCTTCAAGTTCCCGGCTCAAGAAGGTGTTGCTCGCTCGCCAATCGATTTACCCGACACCCTGAAGCTCAGCGTACAAGACCTCGAAGATCTCTTCCGCGAGCTAACGCCCGCACCATTCACTCCACCGAAGCGGGTCCTCAATCAAGACGCCCTCAGCACTGTTACGATTTCTCCCCCTACGGCTGTTATTCGTTCTCCAGCCGCAACAGGGCTGACCAAAACCTATTTAAACAACGATTTCCGCCAGCTTCGCCAGGCACCGTCTGCGCGGCAGAATACAAGCAGGCTGCCGAGCATGCATGTAGATGTAGGTAGCATGGTTTGAATTTAATGCCTGATATTTGCTTGTCTCTCGAGACTTACTTTTCTTTCCTCCCCCTTCTTTTTCCCTCCCTTGTCTGTGTGTGCCTCAAACGAATAGGACTTCGAAACCGCGGCTGCATCGTCACCGACGTCGGCGTTGCATGCTCTACCGATGGCGGTGCCCGTACCACTCGCCGTAGCGGGACCAAGCACGATTCCGTTCGCGGCAGCCGCGCCTGCTTCGCTGTCGCCCGTGTTCAAGTTGATGTAGCATCTATCTAGGTAAGTGTACAATTATGTGATGGCGGGACGTAAGATGTATGGATACACGATACAACGGGGGAAGGGGGCGGGTGCAAAGGAACGAATGTGTACGACCAAGGAATAAGATAAGGTATCGTCTGTAGCGCTAACCGTACGAAATGGTGTTTTGTTAGCTAAATGGCTGTAGCTCCAAGAAATGTGTGTATTACGTAGGCATGCACAACTGTAACACTAGTATAGAAGTATCAATGTTGCTGGCGTGTCCTTCTGCGGACGTGCGAAGGGTGGAGGTCAGGGTATTGCGGGACGAGGTCGTCCTGCGATCGGAAATACCTATCCATGTCTGCGGTGTCGAACTCAGATGATGTCTGAGCAGGCGACTCAGGCCGCGAAGCTTTGGTGGGCTCGTTGCCAGGTGTTTTTGCATTCGGCTTGCCGCCCAAGTAAAACGTCCGTTTCCGTTTCGCCTTCGTCGGCGGTCGCTCGCCACCATGGCCTGAGCCCGATGAGGAGTCTCGCGGAGGTACACTGCGAACAGTGAAATGTTCAAGAGTCCGCACATACGGTGAGAGGGTATGATTGGAATGACTGAGAGTGGATAGCCTGGAAACCGAGTTGAGCGAGGGCTTGAGTACGATTTTCCGTTCCTCGTCGGTGAGGTCCGGTGAGCCGAATCTATCTAAAGAAGTCGAAGATGAAAACGAAGATCGTCGAGGACGATTGATGTGTATCCCGGCTTCATCGTCCGTCGACGGTCCTGGAGGTGTTGGCACGGAATGTGTTGCGTCTGTAGAGACAGAATGCCTTGTACGAACGCTGGAGGGGCTCCCCATACGTCGGGGTATAGGTTCGCGCAAGTGAGGGACATATTGCATGGGAGGCGGTGAAGATGTCGTCGGGAGATCGTCGTAATATTGATGCTCTAGAGGTATCTGCCCGTCATAGTCGTGAACAGAGCCGGACCAAGGTGGTGTTGCACCCGCAAAATAAGGGTTATACTGGCCATTCCAGGAGTGTGGTCTATCGGACATTGGTATCGCAGAGTAAGCGCGAGGCAAAGGATGACGGGGAGTGAAGTTAGTGGGAGTAAGGTAGCTCTGTGAACGAGCAATTGACTGAGGTCTTGATGATGTCCTTGATGGCGCGCGAGAGCCTGGTCGACTCGGAGAGGACAGAGCCTGGCTATGTGAGTGTAATATTCTTGGTCGTGTGATCGTACCCCCTCCGACTGCAGGAACGGTCTCATACTCCTGCACGTCGAGATCTCCCGCCTCTGATACGGAGGGCATATTGAAAGAGGAATCAGGAACTAGATCCTCCCAGTTGGTGGCATCAAACGACCGATTATCGTCTTCATCCAATTCGTCTATGTCGCTCCGCTCTTCCGTAAGATCTGCAAGTCCCTTGTTCGGAGCGAACAATCCGCGGAATGCACCGAATACGCTCTTTTTCGGGAGTCCCTCGGGACGCAAGCCATATGTGGGATCGTAATGCTCTTCCTCCGAGAATGGGTCATCGTCGTGAGTTGGCTGCGGTGAGGTAGGCATGGATATGGAAGTAGGCGGCTTGCGTGTCATACCGGAAACACCGCTATTAGACCGTGAATGACCTGTGAGGGCAGGCAGAGGGGCGGAAGGGCTCAGTGCTGGATGCAATCCAGCAACAGCAAGTCGTGGACCAAATCCATATGGAGGGATGCCGGAGTCAGAGGCAGCAAAGCTTCGAGGACGCACAACTGGGGGCGGGGGGCGCTTGTTAAGGTAAGGAGCCTCGACCTTGGTCTTCACCCATCGTTGACTCAAGCGGTGAATTATCCCTGGCAGGTCCTCCTTGAACATCTGTCGTAGCTGACCTTCAATCTCCCGTTGTATAAACTTTTGAATTACGGCGATAGAGTCGAAAGTACTGTTAATGTCGACATTCTGCAGAGGGTCGGTCTTGAACACCAGTGTGATACCTTTAGTCTTCGATACTACAAGAACAACATAAGAGTTGAGCTTGAAGTGAGAAAGCCGGAGGAGCATCGGGACCACGAGCGGGTGCTTTGCCGCCAGCATGCCTCGAGACCCAGCCATCATGTGTATGTCGGGTTGCTTGTGGTTCAACGGATTCGCCTACAACGCATAAGGGGGAAATATTCACAAACAAAATTCACTGTTCGCAACGTACCTGGACTTTGGTGCGCAGAACGATATGTGCATCTCCCTCATACGTCAACCGAAATATCCCTCGAAACTGGTCCATAGTCATCTCGCCTATATCCCTAATCTCCAACTCCGGAGGCTGCGTACCCATCTCGAGCTCGACAACCTCGATCTTGTCTGCTATGACTGGAGGCTTGTTGCCCTTATTGAGGGCGGAGTCGAGCATCTGGATGGCATCGGCGTGAAACTGGTCTGAAAAGCGGGGCCATTTGAATGTGAATGACATCTGCTGTGTGTCGTCGGGAGGCGAGAGTGCTTCATCCGGAGACGACGAAGGTGAAGACGGTGGTGAGAAGAGAGGTAGTCATGGACGTCACCACGACTGAGAAAACTAAAACTAACAGCCCCCGCAAAGCCTTGCACTTACGCCGCTACTCGGCGACCTACAGCGCTTGCAGCCCCGCGGCTCACCCGACGGGAAAAGTTCCAGGCAGCGACGATCTGGGACCTAGGTTGTTCTCGGGCCACGACCAGATAATAATGCGGGGAAGGAAACATATGAGACAGGGTGGATACTACAAGATTGTGCGTGCAGATAGACTAGCAGATCAATGGTAGCGTATAGATACAACCGGCGAACCCAAAAGTGCGAAAAATAAAATATCCAAACGAGTGTCGTAAATTTAATCAAGAGAGTAGACAATAAACGAGGGCCAATAGTATCAAAGAAATTACTTCTTCCCCCTCAGCTGATTCCGAAGGTTCGTGTTTTCATTCTGCACAGAGTTCAGCTCTTCGAGCAGCGCCATCTGTTGCGTCTGTTGCGATCGTTGTGTTGATTCCAGTTCGTCCTTCACCTTGGCCAACTGTGTTCGGCATTCGGACAACTGCGCTTCGAGTTGTCTGCGCACTGTATCAGTGTTTGATGCCGCCTCGTTGGCCATGGTCAAGGCTCTTGCGCTCAGCGTCGCGTTGGCTTCCGTGAGTTGAGCACAAGTCTCTGCCTGAGCAGCGGCCTGTGTCTCGAGCTCCTGCTTCTCTGTCTGCAGCTGATCAACGGATTCTTGCAAGAAGTGTAGCTCATCTTGCCTATATCGAACTGTTAACATACTGACACTTCACTACAAGAAGAAAACACATACAGCTGTGCCTGTTGCTTCATGAGCGAGATATTCCTCTCCTCCAACGTGTTCACCTGCTTCTGATACGTCTCAAGCGCAATATTACTATCCTGCGCAAGCTTCTGCGCACGTTCCGCATTCTTCTTCAGCAAATCGTGTGCCTGTGCGAACCTCAGGAGTCGCTCAATGAGAGCGCGATCGTCCGTGACCAAAGCCTGCACACGCTCAACAAAGGCTTCAATGGAGAACGTGCTGTTCCCGATGTTTCCGGAAAGCGCGTAGCCTTTGGGATCGTACAGATTCTTCAGCGAGCGGACGTCCATTTCTGATATAGAGCCGCCGCCGACGCTGCGGGGAGACGCAGGTGTACCATTGGGAGATCCTGTTCTGAAGCCGCGATTACCGAGCTTACTGGCGCGAGCTTCAGCGGATGGGAGGATGGACCAGATGGGCTTTAGTTGCTCGATAATCTTCGCGACGTCGCCCTTGTACTCCACAGGGGGGCTACTATTAGTCGAGGCGGCAGCAGCAACTGCCGCACTAGACGTTGCCGCTTGAACCTATGCGCTGTGTTAGGCAGCCATACCACGAAATATATACAAAAATACGAGCTTACTTGCAGCTGAATCTGCAGATCGCGAACCTCGGCTTTGGCGTCATCGCGTTCCTGGCGAAGCTGTTCTAGCTCAGCAGAAGAAGAGTCATGCTTATCAGCATTAGCCTGCAAGTTAGCCTCGAATTGAGACTTCATCGCAGACCAATCCTGTTGAGCTTGAGCATGAGCTTGGAGCTGCGACTTGACGGCGCTCAGATGCGAACTAAGGGCAGCGACGAGTACAGCTGAAGAAGCGTCGGAAGCGTCGAATGGTATTTCATGGGATCGAAGAAGTGACGACAGCGCATTGACATGTTCATCCAACTGGTCCTTCGTGGCTGATCCTGCTGCGGCATCCTGCTGAAGTCTTGCCACTTGAGCGTTCATATTCCCGGCGAGTGTAGCCCTCTCTGCTTCCCAATTGGCCCGTTCGATTTCCAATCTGTTCTGCATTTCCTCCAGTTCCTGGTTCTTCTTTCCCAGCTCAAGGGCATGTGCAGCGGTTGCCGCTGCCAACGCACCCTCCACCACTGTCCTTCCGCCACTCTCCGCCTCCAATGCTTCGACCTTCCTCTTGAGCTCTTCTGCCTCGCGCTCTTTGTCCTTCAGCCCCGCTCGCTCATGTTCCCAGTCCTCCTTCTCGTCTTCCAGCGCTCTCAGCTGAGCATCCACTTCCTCTAGCCTCGCCTGATCTGCCTCCAACTGCCTCACCCGATCCTGAGCACTCTGCAGTTCCATTCCCAACGTGGTCTCCACCTCCTCCTTCTCCATTCTCACCAACGACAGCTCCTGCTCCGACTCCGTCTGCTTCGCAGTCGTAGCCTCAAACGCCACTGTCAAATCCTGCAGCTTCTGTTCCAACTCTGCTATCCTAGCTTCCGATGCGGCATCCACGACCGGCTGGGGTATTCGAGGGCTGTTAGGTATGACAGCATCAATATGTCCCGCAAAAAGGTGAGCACCATCGAATCGGCCTTTCGACGACGCTGTCTGGATACTTGTCACGGAAGATGCCGTCACTGGACTCATCTGTGAACTGCGATTCGGTGTGCTCGAACCGGACGTCGTCGTCTCGTCGGCCCCACCATTCGTCTTCTTCTCCAGATTTCGTACAGAGTGGCTGAGCACACCCACGCGATGTTCGAGTATCCGTCGGTAAACCTCGTTCGCTCGTTCCTGCACTTTCGACAAGTCCTTCTGTACTGCTTCAACCTTGCGATTCGCGGCATCGAGCTGTTCCGAGGATTGTTTGTTGACGGTCTTGTACGCTGCATTGGCTTTAGAGAGGGTAAGAGCTGCATCTCGGATTTTGGTCTCCGTAGTGAGTTTCTTGTTCATGGCTACAAGCCTCGCAGCAAGAACTTGTTGCTCCTATTCCACGGATTCGACATACATTCCATAGTCATGATGCACTACTGCAAAACACACCTTCTTCAGTTCCTCTACTTCTTCCGCACTCAATATCTCATAACCTCGACTGTCCACGATCGCCTCGCTAGCAAGCAGACTGATGAGCAGGTCATCCCTGATATTGAGCATCTGCGATGACCGCTTCTGTTCGGACCCAGTTGACTTGCGGGATAACTGAGAGACACGAGAGGGTAGCGGAGGTACTCGAGGCGAGGAAGGGCCTGCCACAGGCGATTGGGGCGTTGAACCCGACCGGGATAGGTAGCCATTCGAAGATCGGCTGGCTGAGAAGGAGCTGCTGCCGTCATCGCTTGACGGTAGAGACGGCTTCTTGTCCTTGCGGAAGGACAAAGCGGCAGTGACGGGAGGGCTTTCAAATGAGTCTCTGGAGGAGGATTCAGGCGGGGGAGATGGTGGCCAGGATGGTTTGGCAGAGAAGACAAGTGAAGAGGTTGAGGGTGGAGGACTCGGAGTCATGGAATCCGGGGGGCTGTTCCCTGTTCCCCCTCCAAAGTATCGGCGTACACCATTCATAACAGAGTAATAAAAGAATGTGAAGTTAGGATATGTTGGGTATCTTGTGCAAAGGTATCGTGGGCAAGCCTAGGAGCGGATGTGATACTAGGACGCGTATTGCAGCCAGCTGCGTGCGAGCTCGAGCACGAATTATCGAGATGGTGACCGTTAGATGTGAAGTGTACCGAGCGTCGTCGAGTAGCACGACGGTTGCCAGAAAAGATGGCGGGATGGCGGGAGGGAGCAAAGGTCGCAGAAGCTCTTCGCTCAAGCACCAAGTCCGATCAAAAGTGTATCCAGATTTGGATATGTCGGGTACCACACATCACAATTGCAAGGTTGCATGTGTTGCCTTGCCTGTACAAAGCTATGCTACTTGACATCTCCAGGTGCTCAGCATACGTCGACGTTGATCAGGGACATGAAAGGATCGACAAGTAGTTGATGAAGTGGTTGCATCTTTATTACATGTCCACGTTCATCTGTCGGGATCAATCCAAAGTACTTGATGGAGAGTCGCGGTGCCACTAAGTAGGTATCGTGTCGTCACTCACAGAAGTGCAATTGTGAGATGAGCAGTCCGAGATCCATTAGAGCAGTCCTTGTCACTGACAATGCCTCTGCCATTGTCACTACATGTCAAGTATTTACTTGCACGAACCACCGCAAATATTCGACAATCTCAACACGCAGAAAGCGACGGAAATTTATCGTGACATCTGTATACCCACAGCATTAGTACTGCAGCTAAAACAACGACATAGAGCTTGAACAATTACGAGTACCTTTCATCTAATACCGTTCCGATATATCGCCATCAACATGGAAAGTGTACCACAACACAAGGGACACTCACCATGTCGCAGCCTCATTGTTGTGGGTCATTTGCTTCGAGCCAATTCGGTTCGTTGAATATATGACCAAGGTCATCCCAAACTCCTTGGCGACGTTTTTCCAGATCCGAGAGGGTTTTCTTGGAGCATGGCTTGCACAACTGTTTCCAATCCTTCTGAGACGAACACCATGTTGCCATATTCTCCAGGGCACAAGGTGGGCTGAGCATGCGACTCTTCAGCAGATCGTGGGTAAGGCGCAAACGAATGGAATCGCATCGAAGGTAGTTCTCGCACGTCTCTCGAATGTCTGGATGGGAAAAGACACTGTAAGTGGCGAGCTGATGTGCGTTCAGTTGCCGTATAGCTTTTCGGCATATTTGTTTATCTTGCTGCGCAAGATCTTGACAATCCGGGTGAATCTCATCATCGTCTTGGTGAGATAGCTGACAGTATGCATAGAAGACCAACGGTAGTAGGCGCAGCGCCTCGGGCTCTCCGTGTATTCTGAGCACCTCTACGACCTTGGCCAGTTGTGCTCGCTCACACGAGTCAGCAAGCACGACTCTAGCCGTGGCCAGGCGCATTGAATGCGGTTTCCAACTGTGCAGCTTGCACGGGAATAGAAGTTTGAATCGGTGGAGAGCATTCTGGCGAATCTGTGGAACGTCGTATTTCTGGCCTATTTCTAGCAACGCACAAACTTTCGGGAGTGAGCATGGCTTGAAAGGATCGAGAAAATTGCTGCAGAGACTTAAGACTCAGTTATCCCTACATAGAGATGCATGCAATGCCCACTGGGCTTACCTGTCTAAGCCACAATACATGACCTCCAGCATCCACCGGATCACCCGTGGGTGGTCTTGCAATCGTACAAGCGGGCACTCGTCCTCCATCTCAATATCTGTCGGCTCAGGCTGGGGGACAGTAAACATGTCTCGAAGGACGACGGAATGACAGGATAAAACGCTGCGATGGACGCGGAAAAGTTCCAAACCCGCCAATATGACAATGTTTCCATCTTCGAAGTAGTATTTCTCGTCACGATGCCACTCTGGGAGATCTTCGTGACTGGCTTCTGTGAGGGGACTTGGAGAGTGAAACGGCAAGTCCTGGTCGGTGCGGCGTCGCTTTCGTGAGTTCTCTACGATTTCGAGATCCGCGTCGACCAGGTCAAGAGGAACGACATCGCCGTTATTCATCGACTATGTCAGTTCTCAGTTTACCTCTAAATCTGCGGTGGGCAGTGAACTACTACCAATAATGATATGTACTCACTTTTATGGCTCGCGAGTTAGCTCTGTAGATGGCTTAGGTTTGTGCGTATCCCTGTTATGAGATTGAGTGTGCGAACCCGGCAGAGGCAACCTTACCCAATTCATTGAACTTTGATCCCGGTCCTTCTCCCACGATTTGATTTGCTGCCAGTGATATGGCTGCCGCGCGAATGCTTCGCAAGTCAAGTGATAGAGAACATCGAATTGTAGCAACAATTGCTATCGTACTAATACATGCACTACATGAGACGTCAACAAAACGGAGCAGTGGGTGTAGAAGTCATAACTCGTGAGTACCGGAAACTATGGCGCACTACGGAAGGGTATCGCAGCAGATTAGGAGGTATCGAAACAGTAATGGTACAGTAAGGCAGAAGACAACAGGGAGCAGGACTGCAATGAAATCAGAAAACGTACAGAGACCACCGTAGTGGCCTAAACATCCGAAACGCTGTTGAGCAAGCCAACACGTCCAACTTCGCCCAAACCTTCTCCAGCTTCAGATCTGAGAGCCTGACCGGTTCCGCTGGAGCCCGCTACTTGTCCAACGACATCGCTCTGGAGCTGCATCGGGACGAAAATAACCTTGCTCTGCGCAGACTTCGCCATCGTTTGCAGTGCCTCGAGCTGACGGATCTGCATGGCCGCGGGGCTGGCCAAAATATCGGCAGCCTGTCGCATGAGGCGAGCAGAGTCAACTTCAGCACGAGCAGCAATGACTTTACTCTCTCCCAATCGCTTCTGCTGCGCCGCGGACGAGAGGGATGCAGAGACTTCGGGCGAGAAGATGATGTCCTTGATGAGAATGCCCTCGATGGACACTCCCCACTTGTCTGCGACGTCACCGACAATCTCGGCGATTTCGAAGGCGATTGCTTCACGTTCGGTGACGACAGACTGGACGGCGCGGGCACCGACGACGTGACGCAGAGTGGTCTGTGCACGCTCGATTAGGGCCTGACGTAGGTCCGTAATGCCGAAAGCTGCTCGGTATGGGCTGGTGATTTGGAAGTAAATCACGGAATCACTGCGGGGACAGTATAAGCTACAATATGGCATTTAGAAACGTCGCAACTCACATTTCCACATCAACGTTGTCCCTGGTAATGACTTTCTGCCTGCCAATCGGACTGATTTGAATCTTGACATCGACCACGCGCAGCGACTCGGTGCAAACGTTCACTTGTACGAGACCAGGGTCTACAGACTTGTAGAACTGACCGAACCGCGAAACAAGACCGACTGAGCCTGGGAGGAGAATGGGTTCGACGTCATTGGGCGCTCGTCAAAAACAGCTTTGTCAACATGTACATACCTTGTTGAACGTTACGGAAGGGGTTGGGTAGAGGACAGCAAGGAATGGCGCCGCAAAATCCAACAACAGAGCCAAGGCACTGCAGCATGGACCCGTAAATACCATGAGTGACCTATACGCTGTCAGTAAACAGCTGGCTATGATTGATCGAGCGACATACCTCTCCAGTACCTAAGTCTTGCGCATACGAGGGCTATTTTTAGAGCATGAGCATACTTAGCACTGTGATAGGTACTAACACCATGAGATTTCGTACCTGCATCTCGCTGCGCTTCAACGGTTGTACCTTGATAACATGAGCGTCCCCGGCCGACCTCTTCCCGGCGATGGTTGTCGAGGTTGGTCGGTCGTCCGTCACTGTGTTGAGTTGTGAGCTCATTGTCGTTGTAGGTCAACCGCAATACAGGGGTCTTCGCGGCTGACTAGATAAAGGCGGTGCTCACCGTGGGGCGCAGAATGGTCAACCACATTCCCACGAGATGAACTTGAAGCCGTGCTGGGCGCGCGATACTTGGTGTCTCCGGCCGACATGACTTTGCGGGTGCTGAGTTCGATGGCGTCCACGGCGACGACGAGATGGGGTACGAGGGTTAGTGGTGTGAGTAGCCTGGCGAGCTGAAGGGAACCTCGCTCACCGTTGTCTGGTTTATATGCACTGTGTCCGAGCGTGTGTGAAGGCTCCGCAGCAAGATGGAGGCCAGCCGCGATCACAATATTCTGATCCCGTGTATGTATGTGAGTGTAATTTAAGTGGCCACATATGGAGATGTTAGACTCTAATTGCTCAGTAATTGTATTGCTTGGCTTGCATTTTGAACACCGTCTGAGCATGTAGGACACTGTAGGACACTGCACCGTGTGTTTTTGCTCATGCGATAATAAGCTATATGCCCACCTCCAAGGCGACCGCGAACGATGTTTCCCATGCTTTTGAGTTGCCGGGATGCCCACACCATTCAAATATCAATACTGAGTCCAAAAGCTGCGCAATGAACCTCATGACCCGCTCGTTCTAGCGTTTGAGCCTTGAGGGCAGTGCAACACTCATTCAACGAGGACTTTCGGACCTCTACACAGCTTCGGTGATGGGTACCACGAGAGCTTTTGTCAGACAACGTGATGACCTACTCCTCGTCCCTTACATGAAGGTGAGTCGACTAGATACACGGCTCACAGCCCAGGACTGAACTCAGTTTACGGAGCTCCTCTCCGCAGACTGCGCAAGTGAAGCCAGTGATCGGAGCGCGTGAAGCGGAGGCCGTACCAGACTTGCCCACTTGTCGTTATCTTGTTGCACGACAGTACTGTACCTCTGACGTGAACCGCACTGCGATGTTACAAAGAGAGTTCAGATCTCTCCGCCCTTCCGCCACCTAGATCAATGTTAAGTAAGGGATGCCGAACTGTGACAACACGGCCTGAAGGTGCTATTTCGTTTGAAAGTGAGTGCTGTACCGCAGCTGTGCATTCCTCGAGAGCCACCTAATACAGCGTTCCTTTTGTATCAAGCCTTTGAACGCATTGTTCAAGACCCGATACCACATACCTCTTTGATCCTCGAATGTCGCGTGCCACAATAGGTTCCGGGGCGCATCGGGGCTGCGCAATGTCAGATACGCCCCGCCTGCTCTACGGAACAGCGAAAGTCACTCATGCCGTGTCGAGCGGTTTTTCGGATCGGCTTCGGGGCCCTCTTCGTACGTTTGAGGAGAGAAGG
This sequence comes from Irpex sp. M6601, assembly GCA_037039805.1. NCBI lineage: Eukaryota > Fungi > Basidiomycota > Agaricomycetes > Polyporales > Irpicaceae > Irpex > Irpex sp. M6601. The sequence goes on along the minus strand of JAXQGN010002299.1, from coordinate 155,309 downwards.
GACTCGTATAGGACACGGATGCTATCAATACTTGGAGTTTGCCTCCGGCAGCAAAATAAAGTCGCGATCTTCCTTCTGGGGCGAGACTAACTTGAATATTATCATGAAATTACAAAAATTAAATTCCTAAACTGCGAGCACACAATGCTCAAGTTAGTACGTTCCTCAATACTTCATAAACTGCTCAGAACGAACCTAAGAAAAATGCCTTTAACGTCCCGTAATCTCCAATGTATGTTCCCAAAGCTTGTTTCTCAGTTCAGGTGAGATCGACTTCGGAGGTACATCCTCGCCATGGTTGTCCTTGCGGAACCAGCCAGTCTTGCCTGCATACGCCCCGTGCCACATGTACTCGCCGCAGGTTTCAGGAGATACACCGGCGACACGGCCGAGCACGCTAGCAACAGGCGAGAGCAGCCTCATCTTCCAGTCATCTGATGAGCCTGCGATGCCTGTGTTCACGAAGCCGGGGAAGATGTGCGTGAAACAAATCTTGGGGTATTTCTCCGCGAATGACTGGTAGTTAACCGCGTATAATTAGTCTCTAATATGGGCGAAAGTGGGAAGCTACGATTGACGCACCTCGACCATAGCATTGTTAGCTGCACAAGCGTACTTGGCAGCTGCGGGGACAGAGTAGTTCTTCTGTAGACCGAAATCATCGGGATTGAGGGCGCTTTCAGGCTGCTCGCGGCTGTCAAGAACAGTTATAACTTTGGCGTCCTCGTTGGCGTCGGCGGCCTTCTGAAGAGCAGGAATGAAGCTGCCAACGCGCACTTCTCGATCAGCACTCGAGTTCTGAGTAGATAAAAAGCTAGTAAACGTACTCGTACGCGAACCGCCATCGCGAATAGTAATGCAACGCCAGCTTCTTGTCGATCCCCTCCTCCGTCTTGTCCGCTCTCGTGGTGACGATACCCTGAGAGAGCACCAAATAGTTGACCTTCGGCAGCCTCTGAACTAGTTCCGTCGTCGTCTTCCTGACGTTCTTCATCAATGAGACGTCGCATTCGACGAACTCATGCTGTGGCTCGCCCTCAGCAGGCTTGGGGAACGACGCGATGACCTCCTGTGCAGCTTGGCGATTGCGTCCGACGATGATGATATGTGCGTCGCCATTACGATGTTGAGCGAATGCCTTGGCCATGCCTGCGCCTATACCGGCCGTTCCACCGACGAAGACGGCGACGGGGCGTGAAGACAGCGCGCTGGCGGCGGCGACATTCGACTTGCGTATCTTGAGTATGGAAGACATGGTAGATATGAGGAGAGAGAGCTCATGATCGTGCTAGAGGTTATATAGAAGCTGCAGGAGGTTGTAATGACCGACTCGGACTATAACAGTTCCAAGTTGCCGGACAGGAGACGTAGGCCGGCTGCGGCTACGTAAGCAATAATTTCCCAAAAAGGCAGGAGTTGTCGTTTGCTTCTGGCCACAACGACCCCAGCAGTCGAAGAAGCTGGTGATCTCCTGTGTGATAGTCTAATTACGAAATTATCGTTTATTCATGAGACTGACTCGAAATAGCTTAGAACAGGAGCATACAGTCTCAACGTGACCTTGACTTGAACATCTGCGCCATAAGTAAGAATCTGTATCTCTTCCCTAGACACTCTCAGGATGAAAACGAATTAATATACAGACTTCAAATTACAACAAAATAAGATGTAGGTTTCAAGGCTGTGTGTATACTCTACCTTAACACAAGAGACTCTTGATTGCCCTTTAACGGACCCAACAGCTTTTCCTAACGTCCTGTAACCTCAAGCGTATGCTCCCACAGCTTATTCCTCAGCTCAGGCGAGATCGACTTCGGAGGTACATCCTCGCCATGGCCGTCCTTCCTCGACCACCCTGCCTTGCTCGTGTACAACCCATGCCACATGTACTCTGCACAAGTCTCTGGAGACACACCCGCAAAGCGACCAATCACCCCAAAGATGGGCGAGAGCATACGAACCTTCCAGTCGTCTGAGGCGCTTGCGATCTTTGTGTTCACCAAGCCAGGGAAGATGTGCGTGAAGGAGATCTTGGGGTATTTCTCTGCAAAAGACTGTTGTACGGGGTCAACTGAAGTTCTGAGAAAACGTGGTTCGACGACACACCTCCACCATTGCATTGTTGGCTGCACCACCAAACGTCCCGGCTGCGATCAAGGAATACGTCTTCTGCAGACCGAAGTCGTCAGGGTTGAGTGCACTCTCGGGCTGTTCGCGACTGTTGAGGACAGTTACGACTTTTGCGTCCTCGTTGGCATCTGCGGCCGTCTGAAGCGCGGGTATGAGCCTGACAGCATACACTTGATTAGTAAAGTGAGTTATTCGATGAGTGAGAGGAACGATCCGTGACGCACTCATAGGCGAACCTCCAGCGTGCATAGTACATTAACGCGAGCGACTTGTGAAGCCCCTCTTCAGTCTTGGTCACTTTAGTCGTGATGATGCCCGGAGAGAGGACCACATAATTGACTTTAGGCAACCTCTGGACCAACTCAGTTGCGGTAGTTCTGACGTTCTTCATCAACGAGACGTCACACTCGACGAACTCGTGCTGAGCTTCGCCGTCGGCTGGCTTGGGGAGCGAAGCAATAAGGTCCTGAGCAGCCTGCCGGTTTCGTCCGACGATGATAATATGTGCGTCGCCATTGCGATGTTGTGCGAATACCTTTGCCATTCCTGCGCCTATACCGGCCGTTCCACCAACAAAAACGGCGACGGGACGAGAAGACAGAGCACTGGCGGCGGCGACATTCGATTTGCGTATGGCGAGTATGGAAGACATGATTAAGACAAGTAGTGAGAGTTCATGGTGGTGGCACGTATTATACAGTGACCGCAGTCGTTGCAGTGATAACTGTGCTGAGTAGAGAGCCTCGGACCCCTCGAGGATGCCGAAACCGAACGTAGCCCTCGGCGGCGGTTATGTAAGAGTGCCCAAAAGGGCAGTACTAATAGCGGTGCTACCGGACCGCTATACCCGTGATAGTCCGATCACTGGCACTTCCAGCCACTTTGACTTTGACGAGCGACCTCCACGACCTGGGATGTCGTCCCTTTCCACTCGACTCGCGCTATCCATTTCTAGCAAGACCTGCCTTTTACATCCACGGTCTTCAATATCCCTGCAATATCGAACACCACGTGCACGAACGCTTACATCTCAAAGCGGCCCTCGCTCACAGCTCCTTCAAGCTCTCCAGCGCCGGATCGACGAAGATGATGCCGACGACGAAGACCTAAAACTTGAAGACCATGGAAACTACAGCATAGTGTTACCTCAAGACCCACTTGCCGAGAGTTCACGCCGAGCACCTACCCGTAATGTACCGTCACACATTGCCCGTCCGCCGTACGTTCCCACCAGGGACCTCACCCAACGAATACGCCAAATGCGTGAGTCGGTGATGCCAAAGTCGTCTATCATACGACTTGGCGGCGAAGAGGAGAACAAGCTACGAGAGGCTGCGAGGTTGGCTGAGCAAACATTGAAGTACGCGGGGACGCTTGTCCAGGTCAGTACATCAAGTCCGTCACCCTTGGGTCGTCACAGTCACTTGACCTTCAATTAGTAGGAAGGCGTCACCACAGATGAGATCGATGCTAAAGTGCATGAATACGTCATCTCCCATGGTGCATACCCGTCACCATTGCTTTACAAGGGCTTCCCCAAGTCTTGTTGTACCAGTGTGAACAATATCATGGTCCATGGTATCCCAGACGAGTATGTCGTACAACTTCAGAAGTTACAGTGAATGCTTACTAGTATATATACATAGCCGACCATTACAGGATGGAGACATCATCAATATCGACATTACGATCTACCTTGACGGATACCACGGCGACACCTCCAAAACCTTCCTCGTAGGAACCGTCGTGCGTATATTTGAATACTTCACCCCCTATATTCCCCACATTCTGAAATTATCTCTTAGGACGAATCAGGCAGATCACTCGTACACACGACGGAACAAGCCCTTGAAGCAGGCATCGCCACATGTGCACCTTCCCGGCCCTTCCGAGACATAGGCAAGGCAATACACAACTTCATCAAATCAAAACATGACGCGTATGGCGGGTACACGACGTCAGCGGCATTTACGGGGCACGGGATTGGCACAGCGTTCCACACGTTACCGTGGATAGTGCATACTCGTGCGTATCGCCTTGCTAGACCGCTAGTACATTAGTGATGATGAAACACTTCGTGTAGCAAATGTCGAACCGGGGACGATGCAACCTGGACATTGCTTTACGATCGAGGTAAGAGCTGCTCAAAAACTTCGCCTTGGCGATAATGTTGGCTGAAGGAAAGAATGTGTAGCCGTGCATCGTTCGAGGTACGAACGCAGATCATATGGTGTTCGGTGACGGATGGACGGTATCTTCTACAGTACGTTTATCTCCTTTTTCCTTGCTACTTGCGCTCAGCTAACTGCTTCAACGACTGGTTGTAGAACTGGGCTAGAAGCGCTCAAGCCGAGCATATGGTTCTCATCACACACAATGGGGCAGAGGTGATCACACGAAACAGTACTTGAGATACTATAGCGGAATTTTCATGGATGACAAACTATCTACTCATCATGTGGCAATTGGCTCACGTCTTTGGTTCTCGTCCAAGTTCAAGCAAGGTACAGTACATTCTCTACTCGTGTGCCGTCCTTGCAACCCCGCCTTTCAACGCACTCAATCCTACTCCTGCAATCTAAACACCAACTTCTCCGCACTATTCTTCCCCGCCTTCATATACTGAAACCCTTCTGGGATCCCCTCAAGTCCCCCAGGGAGGACCTTCACAGGATTAGGCTTGATTCGCCCATCTCTCACCAACTGCTCACCCGGACCGACGAGCCAGTCGCTGATTTGCTTGCGGTCCTCTGGAGGTGCGGGGTAGGTCGTGCCGTCGAAGGTGAATGGCACGCCAAAGGTGGTGTAGAGGACGGATACTAGAGGATACACGAACAGTTGAGTGGCGTTCTCGAGGAAAATATGATTGAAAGGAAGACCCAGAAGAAGGGGTGGATCAAGATGGTTTGGACGTACCAGTGAACTCAACGTCTTCGCGCAGTTTTTGTGCCTCAGAGTCGGGGTAGAGGATGACGTGAAGTTTTCCGGGACCCGGCGCGTACGTCTTCACGCTCAGGATCTGGCTTTCCTTCGCAGAGACCGTGTCGAAGCCAATGTGCAAGGTATCTCCCGTGATGGCCTTGACCTTTGAGATAACGTCCGCGTCCTTATACTGTGATAATTGCAGCGGTTTGTATATGGTATAAGGCTAAGATATAACGTGGATATGGACGTACGTCAAAGATTGCGTCTGCACCAAGCCTCTTCAAGAACTCGTGATTCCTAGTCGAGGCGGCTGTGACGACTTTGAAGCCTGAGATCTTGGCGAGTTGGATGGCGTACATTCCAACCGAAGCTAGTAAATATTTGTAAGTCAATACTGTCAAGGTCTTACGACGATGATAATGCCACTTACTGCTTCCACCATATATGAGGATCCAGGGATCTCCTTCGACTTTGGCAGGAGGAGTAGGAAGTCCTAGAAATTTCGGGTTGTAGAAAGATTGGACGACAGTAAGTAGTCTACGCCACAAACTTCATCAGGCTAGTGCATCTCTAATACTCAAACCCATACCTACCCAATATTCATCGTGGCCGCCTGCTCCGCCGACAATCCCTCGGGTACTTTCCACACAAGATCTTCAAGTACGTTGACGTACTCCGCGAACGCACCCTTGTCGGGATACGTCGACCCGTGGTTCATCCCGGACACGAGGTCTCCAACTGCGACTCGAGTGACGTCCTTACCAACCTTGACGACATGCCCGGCAAACTCGCTGCCACAGATCGTGCCTCGTATAGGCCAATACTCGACGTCTACGTTTTAGGGTGTACGGAAATGTAAGTATCAATGATCAGACAATGGTTGGAGCGGAGAACCTAGGGGAACGTACGTTTCCAGTCGGTAGGATTCTGCGCTACGGCAGTGACTTTGACGAGGACTTCGTCGTCTCCAATCGTAGGCACGGGCTTCTCCTCGATCTTGATGGTCTTGTTGGCTTGCACCACTTGCGCCTTCATCGTCTTTGGGACTGTTTGCGACATCCGTTTCTGGAAAATTTGACGACTGAATATCTGGTGATGCTGATTTTTTCATCGAAGCTATCCCACACAGTGGATATATATACTACTTGCTCGTCCATACACTTCGTAGCCCATTCCACAAAGTATCATAGTCGCGCGGCTGTAGTGGATGACTGAGTACTGAGTGCTCAAACCGCTCGAAGAGGATATGTCAGGCTCAAATCTAGATACTACCGCAAACGCCGCATGCTTCGGTCAACAGGTAAGTACCAATGCTACACACTTGTAAGCCTGCAATTCCTTAGAAAAGAGCAGATATCACTGACCAATAGATGACTCACCCGTCCGCGAGCACTACATGGCCGTTCATGCAATTCCCGTTCGTCGGAGTACCGAAATATTGGCATTCGTTTTTGGTCACTGCGTAGCTGACGAAACTACTTCACAACTGCTACTGGGATTTTTTTGTCGTGTGTAAGTAGTTAGTCGTCTGTTACTTAAGGTTGTTAGATGATCATTTACAGCAAGGCCAATGACGATAAACCCGAACGCGAAAACACACAAATCCGGCAGGGGGCGGCATGTGGCGATGGGACCCCAGACCACTTTTGCGCGCTTAGCGAAGCCCTGCAGATTGTTAGCAACAATATATACTCATCTTCAAGCTTGTAGTTATATGGATTAATACTAATCAGATACATAGCAGGAATGCACTCTAATGACTGTTTGTCCCCATCTTATGCATCCGAGGGCTTGAGACGTCTAAGCGCGCGGGAGTGGTCTGGGGTCCCAGCGCCACATGCCGCCCCCTGCCGGATTTGTGTGTTTTCGCGTTCGGGTTTATCGTCATTGGCCTTGCTGTAAAACCTAAGAATTACATAGCAAATCGGATATTGCTTCAAGAGAGGATGTGTTGGACTCGGGGCTTACTACTACTATTACCCTATCATTCACCTCAGACATGCGTCATCATAGTATTTGCGAGAACGCCAATTTACTACATGATCTCCATGCCACTAATACTGTACATTGTCCCAATTATCGCCCTATCTATTACAAATATTACAAAACGGGCTCTTCTTCCTAGGCATCCACGTCCTACTCCAACTTATACACCAACTTCTCCGCACTGTTCTTCCCTGCCTTCATATACTCGAATCCCTCAGGTATGCCCTCCAGTCCCCCTGGGAGAACCTTCACCGGGTTCGGCTTGATCTTTCCCTCTTTCAATAACTGTGCCCCAGGCCCGGCGAGCCAGTCACGGATCTGCGCGCGGTCTTCAGGTGGGGAGGTAACAGTCATACCGTTAGGGTAGGTATAATCAGCACCAAATGCGCTGTAGAGGAGGGACGCTGGTTATGTAGGTGAGTAAGCGGATCTTGAGTGGAGGAGAGGAGATATACATACAGGTGAACTTGACGTCGTCGCGCAATTTCTGCGCATCGGGGTCAGGGGAAAGGATGAGGTGCAGTTTTCCAGGGCCAGGTGCGAAGGTCTTAACGCTCAGTGTTTGACTATCTTTCGTGGAGACAGTGTCCAACGCGAGATGCAAGCTATCTCCTGTTGTGGACTTGATCTTCGAGACGACTTCCGGGTCCTTATACTGAAATATTAGACGAAAATGAGAAGCTCGTCAGTACAATGTTTATGAAGCCAGTTAGCTTGGACATACGTCGAAGATTGCGTCTGCTCCGAGGCTCTTGAGCAGCTCATGGTTGCGAGGTGAAGCAGTCGTAACCACTTTCAAACCCGATATCTTAGCAAGTTGAATGGCATAAAGTCCGACAGAGGCTAAGAAGTGAGTCAACCATGTGTAATGTGAATGTCAATGCAAGCGCTACACTTACTGCTTCCCCCGTATACAAGTATCCACTGGTCTCCCTCAACTTTAGCAGGAGGGGTAGGCAGACCAAGGTATTTGGGGTGGTAGAAGGACTGGACGACGGTGAGAGGTCTACAAAACCATGACAACACCTCGTTAGAGCACTAGCCAGTATCTGCCAAGGACGTTAATACTCACCCGATGTTCATAGTCGCCGCCTGCTCAGCAGATATGCCTTCGGGAACTTTCCATACCAGATCACCAAGCGCGTTCACATATTCCGCAAACGCGCCCTTGTCTGGATAAGCAGAACCGTGGTTCATGCCAGACACCAGGTCTCCGACGGCAACGCTAGTGACGTTCTTGCCAGTCTTGACTACGTGCCCGGCGAACTCGCAGCCGCTAATGGTGTTGGGCACCGTCAAGTACTCGACATCTAGTATCGATGCAGCGTGAGTACTGGTATATGAGCATCAACCTCACGAGAAGACGCACGTTTCCAGTCTGTGGGGTTCTGCGCTACGGCAGTGACTTTGACAAGGACCTCGTCATCTCCGATTGTAGGCACGGGTCTCTCCTCGATCTTGATGGTCTTGTTAGCCTGCACAACCTGTGCTTTCATCGTCTTTGGGATTTCTTGAGACATGGTTGTAAGATTCTAGCAGTGGGCGAGAAGTGTTCTGACAGTGTTAAGGTTCGAATAGCGGTAGCGTCAGTTTGCGTGTTATCGAGGAGTACTGAGGTGGGTTTATATATACACGCACCCCTTGTACTGCGTAGTGATGACATAAGGTTAATGATCAGCCTACCATTGGGTCTAGATCGATTTGGTGCAGATACTGCCCCCACAGAGCTGGGGAAAGTCAGAAATCAAACCCTCGGGCACGGCGATCGTTGCTGACTAGCTGCTCCACGACTACCAGGAGTGTACTCGAATCTTCTGAGGACCGCATGCGTCTGCATTGAGTCCCGAGGAGCGGGATTCAATGATATCCATCGAGAGCAATCATGAAGCCTCTCTCGCAAATCTCTGCGATGCTCTTCTGCGGCCGATGTGCAGTCGGTCGGTAGCTGAAAGATGGGTGGTATCCTACGATCACTTCTACCAACGTAAGGTCTGTGGGTAGCCATGACATTTATCTGTCTTCACTGATAGAATACAATTGCTGTCAAACGATTCACGTGTAGAATGGGAGAGAGTTCAGTTGCAAAGACTTACGCATTGGGTAGTACGAGAGCCCTTGGCGGTGACTTGAAAGGAGGAGAGAGTTAAGTAGAGACAAATCAGAAGGACTGTTTGACGTCACTACCCGAAGCGTCCGAGATCTGATGTCGATCACAGCAATTCGAATCTTATCTCAATTGACGGTGCCTGTCCATTGACTCTCATCGTCTTTGTCAGCAATAGCAGGACTCCCGCAGGACTTGCACCTTTACTTAAGTTTGCCCGTGAGGCTTGCGATAATATAAGATCACCGCTTCACATATGTAGTCTTCTGCATCCATAAGAACATCCGTAATAAGTACCTGCACTCCGCTTAACATACTGAAAACTCACCGCGCATGAATATTGAATATTTGAATGTTGGACGGCAGTTCACAACACCCGACCACATCATACCGAAGACCACGTAGGAAAGCATGCACCTCATAACAACGCACCACTGGAACCGTTCAGAAGACCCATCGGAGGGTATACAATGAAGTTCTGTCAAACCGGCGTTGCCACAGGCTGATCTGTTTAGGAAAGGGCGGCATGAGAGTGGTCTTCGAAAAAGCTATGGTTGGGTCTGCACGTACGAGTCTGCCCTTCTCATTGATCCTGCGATGACGGACGATGTGCAAACATAGAGCCGTTCCGATACCCAAAGAAGATAGAATTGAACCACATAGAACCCCCAAAGAAGATCATACTACGTAAACTGCCATGGTGACTGCCGTTGCTGCATTCGACGCCATACAATGGAGAAGCTATAGAACGGCCTTCCCAGCAGTCTATCGTAGTAATCATGTCAGCCTCCGGCAGATGAGAGGACAATATGACGCCCACCTCGATAGGCAATAATATAGCTAATATGGATGCCAGAACGAACAACGATGCTGAGATGAACACCGGCCTATGTACGGATAAAATGCATCAGAAAACGGAATGCGAGCTTAGCAGGGTGGATATACATACACATTGGCATCGACGGATGCTGTTCCGTCTTTGCTCGTCGTGGCAATCTTGATGAGCGGTGAGATAAGTCCCATAACGCGGTTGAATGCAGAAGCGAGTGCGTCGCCAGTACCTCTATGCGGCGTGGGGAACACTTCAGGAGTGTACGCGTACAATACACCGTACATGGCATTCCTAGACACCACAAAAACTGTTAATCGACAGCCCCACTTCCGAGAGACGCAAGCTAACAATACGAAATGTGTGGATCACTCACTGCGTCAAACTACTCGCACAAGAGAAGCCCAAATAACTCGCCTCCGAGTTGCTCGTGGTAAACAGAAACAGAAACAACCCGGTCGCGAGCGTGCTAACCGCTAACGCCAACTTCCGTCCACCTAACGCCCACCTCCCGCGATCACTGCCCCTCGTCCAGTCGACGATAAAGCATGCAATGGCAGATCCTGGAACGCCGAGGACTGCAACGATGATATAGTCGCGGTAAGTGTGGTTGAGTGAGGAGTCGAAGGTGATCTTGTCTTGAAGGTAGAGGACGAGAAAGCCGTTGAAGAGGGGGTAGGCGAGTCCGAGGAGGCCCCAGATGAGGATGATTAGGGTAGTGTTGAGAGCGATGCGTTTGTCTGAGAACAGCGGTCGGACATGATCACTAAGTTTAAAGGATAAGCACGTAGTTAGGCCACACGAAACGGTGGAACAGAGGATACACACAGAGACAAGTGGGCAAACGAGTTCTTAAACTGCCAGAGCAGCGAACCTTTTCCCCCATGGCGGCCTTTGACTGTTCCAAGTGAGAGCAATTTTTCACTTGTAAGAGTGATGGTTTTGCCGTTGCGCTTAGCGATATACGTTAGCGCTTCCACGGCCTCTTCGTCTCTGCCAGCTGCAACAAGGAACTTGGGCGACTCCTGCAGCTGAAAGATGAAGTACCGACAGATGAACATGCCGAAGGTCATACTACCACTGCAGAGGGAGTGGTGAGTGTCTGTGCGAGGGCTAATAGAGTGCGATTGCATTACAGGGTGTAGAAGGAATATCTCCATCCTTTGTCGTCGGAATAGTTAGCGACGAAACCCCAGATGATCAATGACCCAATGACTTGACCGACCGACCACCATGCAGACAAGAAAGTCAGGAGCCACTACGAAATAAGCAGAACCTCAATCACGAGGCTTTGGGGCGCGTATAGTTCGGGAAGGCACACCTGATGTGACTGAGGGATATTTTCCAGAAAGAGTGCGCCTACAAAAGGAGTCAGGATACGTTCAAGCAATTACGCAGAACTCGAGTTAGTGTAGCGCGTACCATCTACAGGAAGGCTATGATCCATCATAGTCAGAATCACCCTTATCTTGAGTCGAACAGATGTACGACACTTACTTTCCACCGACACCAAAAGCCATGCACGCGACCAGCGAGCACAGCGTGACAAAATTCTTCGAACCCCCCGCGGCGATCCCGAATATGCCCTGTTAGAACTCAGTAGTTAGTTTGGCACACAGCTGATTCAGAGACAACGACACGCACAGCGATGCAAAGCGTGATCTGCCATGATAGCTTTCGTCCTATAATGTCAGACAAGCTTCCCCACGTCACAGACCCTGTAATGAGTCCAGCGTACAACGCGAGCGTGGTATACTCCACTCGGGAGGGGTTTAAAGCTGTGTTAATATGAGGGAGTAGGACTGCAACGCCTTGTAGCCAGAGATCTGATGTGGCATCATGAGGACGAGTGAACAGGGTGGGTATATGCTGCTTACTATCCGCCAACCAGCCGAGCCCAGATAACAAGAAGAGCTCTCGCTGGTATCGACCGAAGCCAATTTCGTACTGAAGGCACTCATTGACTACATGGAGAAGATGCATTCGTAAGGATGATTTGAAGCAGAGAACAAAAACTACGCACTTAGTTGGCACTTCTCCCGGTATACCTCGTCGACATCGCCATACGCCTGTTGATCGAGTGCCTCCCTACTGCCTACCTCCGTCACAACCGCCTTCTCGTTATCTGGCTCTGCTACGCTTGCAGAGTCACGTTTCTCGATATGCGACGTGTCAGCCACCATGTGGGCGAGGGGAGAGTGGCAGGCAAAGTGGAGAGGAGGCGACGAGGGAAGGTACACCTGGCGAAGCGTTCCATAGTCTAGTGTTTCTAGGTCTTATAATTATGCGCCAATGGGCTCGATGGGGGATCTCAGCTGCAGAAAACTGCGACATGTCCTTCGAGAGAGCCTCAAGCCAGAGAGAACGTGGTCATGCGATGCCATTCGCCGTGATATGACTCGATAGCCCAAACTTTGTTTGACAATAGCAAGATATGGGTATCCTAAAAACTACGCACGTGCGTGCTGTTAGTGTTATCCACAGAAAACCAGGACGGGAAGTTGAGAACGTGCATCAGTGGACTCGGACCCAGTGTAAGTTGCAGGGTACATATCAGGCACGCAGAGAAAGGATATCGTTGAAGCATTCTTCATTCCTCAGAGTACAGTACCTACGCACTGCCTGAAAAACGTCGAAATGGCCGATGTTCAACAGACAGTGTGTACAATACAGTTCATGTTGAAAGTGGTAGTAGACATGAACTCGAAAGGACAAGACGCCGGTCATCGTGCATAAAGGGCGTGCTCAAGGCGCTCGGCAATTCCCGACAAAACGTTTGGCACATTCTGTCGACGTCCTTGTCTGTCTCACCACCACCGTAAGTTCGAACTTCACGACACAGCAATATCCGTATGTTTAAATTTTGCATTCGATATTTAAAACATATGCTATACGACATAACATCAACATCGTATATACTGGTCGTTTTAGTACGTTACAGCAACATCTGCAGGTGAATACTACGATTCCTTATCCATATCCTCCACTCGTGACTAGGAAGAGAACCAGTCCCACTCCACAGTTTCATTTCTTCGTGGCCTCTATCGAGGGCATCCGGTCATCAAGACCGGATATAGACACAGAGCCTTGATGAATCGGGTTGTGTCAAGAATGGTCGTAGTATACCAGGTGTTATATAGAGTGGCTGCGCACAATCCAGAGCCTGGAACTGTGACTTGGGGTGTAGGCCCTACGCAATGGGCAGGACCTACCGTAAACCTCGTCATGGAGGATTAAAGAACAGCCTTGCCCGCGGTCTACACAGACAAGAAACACGTCAGGAACGGTCGTACAAAGAAGGGCTGTGTGAGTCTGACGTACCTCGATGGGCAGCAAAACCGCTAGTATCGCGGAGACGACAAACAAGGAGGCGGAGATGAACACAGGTCTGCAAACGTCAAGCGTCAGGTCAGTGACCGCATAAATCTGTTGCTCAACAAAGTATACGTACACGTTAGCGTTGATATTGGACGATCCATCTCTGCTAGTGGTCACGATCTTGATGATAGGCGCAATGAGACCCATGACGCGGTTGAACGCAGAGGCGAGGGCGTCGCCTGTACCACGATGCGGCGTAGGGAACGCCTCAGGAGTGTATGCGTACAATACACCGTACATCGCATTTCTACAATCAAGTCAGTACATTTCGCAACTTGCCCGAGTCACAGCACGAATACTCACTGTGTCAAGCTACTAGCGCACGAGAACCCGAGGTACGCAGCCTCAGTCGTAGTGGTGGTGAACAAGAACAAGAACAAGCCCGTCGCAAGCGTGCTGACTGCGAGCGCGAGCTTTCTTCCTCCAATGGCGTAACGGCTCTTGCTGCCCCTTGTCCAATCGACGATCAAGCAAGCCAGAGCAGATCCGGGAATACCAAGGACAGCAACGATGGTGTAGTCTCTGTAAGTACGATCGACGGAGTCGGAGAAGGTAAGCTTGTTTTGGAGGTAGAGTACGAGGAAACCGTTGAAGAGGGGGTATGCGAGGCCGATCAGGCCCCAGATGAGGATGAGGAGGGTAGTGTTGACAGCGAGGGAGCGGGAGAAGAGGGGGCGGACGTGTGAGCTGTGATGTAGATGATGAAGTGAGTATTGTATGCACGATGGATACGGAGCGAGGAATAACTCACAGAGAGAAGTGCGCAAAGGAGTTCTTGAAAGTCTTAAACAAGGACTCTTTGGTTCCGCGACCCTGGGATCTGCCGAAGGAGAGTAACCTGTCTGCGGTCAGCGAGATCGTCTTGCCGTTACGCTTGGCGATATACTGCAGTGCCTCGATGGCTTCTTCGTCGTGACCTATGGCGATGAGGAACTTCGGGGACTCTTGGAGGGTAAAGATGAAGTACCGGCAGATAAACATGCCGAAAGTGAGAGAGCCCCTACAGAACATGCTAATGTTAACACCAGTCCTTCAGGTTGAGTATGACTGTGCTTACAGGGTATAGAAGGAGTATCTCCAGGCTTTGTCGTCAGAGTAATGCGAGAGGAAGCCCCAGACAATGAGAGAGCCGACGACTTGGCCGATGGACCACCATGCAGACAGGAAAGTCAGTAGCCACTATAGCAAGGAACATTAGTAAGTACAGCGCTGATGGGAGCAGCAAAGACGAGACTGACCTGATGCGACTGGGGTATATTCTCAAGGAACAGTGCGCCATCCACAGGAAGGCTAGACGACACCGAGGTCAGTCGAGTCGAATACGCGCAAGCGTCAAACTGTACTTACTTTCCGCCGACACCAAAGCCTAGGCACGCGACCAACGAACAGAGCGTTACAAAGCTATTGGCTCCGCCCGAAGCAATCCCAAAGATACCCTGTCATACAATTGTCAGCGGTCTCGATCACAAGGTACAACACAAAGCCCACAGAGACACACAACCAGGTCCGCTCGGCGGTGATCATGGCGACTGTGACGTAAGGTTTAGCAAAACACGCAACGTATACTTACCGCTAGGCATAGTGTGATCTGCCACGACAGTCTTCGTCCAATAATATCGGAGAGACTGCCCCAGGTGATGGCTCCGCAAATGAGTCCAGCGAACAAGGAGAAGGTGACATATTCGACTCGGGGAGGGTTAAATTGGGTGTTGATTTGTGGGAGGAGGACCGCGACGCCCTGCAGCCAGAGGTCTAGACACACGAAGAGTGAGCATGACATCCACCAATCATGGCGACGCAAACACCAGGTCCAGGTACTCACTGTCTGCCAACCACCCGAAACCAGATAACAGAAATAGCTCCTTTTGATATCGTCCGAACCCAATCTCATATT
The DNA here is from genome assembly GCA_037039805.1 of Irpex sp. M6601. Taxonomy (NCBI): domain Eukaryota; kingdom Fungi; phylum Basidiomycota; class Agaricomycetes; order Polyporales; family Irpicaceae; genus Irpex; species Irpex sp. M6601. The sequence goes on along the minus strand of JAXQGN010002299.1, from coordinate 140,063 downwards.
GGAGACATTCATTTACTGTAGGTCCATGTGGTGGTCAGTAACGATCGGCGGACGGTGGAAGTAGCCAGTCCTTACTCAGGTGGCATTTCTCTCTGAAGCCTTCGTCGACGCCCTCGATGGAGAGGTCACTGAGGCTCTCTGTCCGCGAGTCAGAGACGGCTTCACGGCTAGTAATCTGTGCGAGGCTCTTCTCGTCATCCGAGGTAGGCTTCCCACCGTGTTTCTCAATATCGGACATGTCGTGGAGGGTTGGTGGGGTGATGGTGGAAGATGGAAGGAGAAGAGGGACAAGGTCAGCAGGACTGGTGCGGGCTGCATTTTGAGCACCCCCGGTTCTGTTTTATCGCACAGGCTGTCAAGAGATGGGTGATGGCATTTCTCGGGGCGCGGACGAATGAAAAGAAGAAAATTGCATGCAAAAATCGGGCAGAGAAAATGCTGAGGTTGGTCTTGGGATGCGGTCAGGCGATCGACCCCCAAACCCAAAAATCGGGAAAAGGGAGGCTGTGGGTGCCGCCGAAAGATGTCCATGAGTGCGGCCAAGGCATCCTGAAATCAGGTGGGTACATGTGCACAGTGAGCGAACCGCTAAACGGCCATTCCGACATGATCAAACACGTCCGCGGGAATGGAGGCTGGTTAGAAGATATTTAATAAGTAGATAAGCCCGTCCGAGGAGTACACACGTTATCTGAATACTTATCTTGCTCTTACTCGACCCCAGACATGATAAGCAGCTCGTATACCGTGGCCAGCTCGGTTTGAAGGCAGTGGTGGGAGTGCACATTACCCTTTTGCGAGATTCCAGATCTCAGATCGAACTCACCCCAGTGACGCATGAGAAACGGAGAAACAAATGACGGAGGCACAGAACCAAGCTATCGGATCCCGGCACGACGGCCGGCGACTTTCTATGCCGTCATTGCGGCGTCTAATCCTTTTGCCGGTCAACACGGTGCCACCCCAATTGTCAAGGCACGATATTTCTCGTGGCCGATCTCCATCAGATCTCGTACACTTCGACAAATGAACAGAGTCGACGGGTGCCTCTCGACAGCTTTGCAGGTTGAACCACTTGCCAATGTACAGTATATTCGGTTTTGGTGGCTATGGGATACAGCTGTAAGGAAAGTTATCCGAAACGCGTCGGAAAATTGAGCGGTATAACGCGGAGCCAAGAAAATACATGTGAAAATAGCAGGGTGATCATGAACAGTCCCAACAACTTTGTGGCGGTGATGAATAGGCGCGGAGGCAGATTGAAAAGGAAGGGGAGAAAGCAAGTAGGAGAATCCGATTGCATAAATTATCAAGGTCAGGAGCGGTATGCGCGCATGTCCAACTGGGAGAGATCCATGTGTCGTAACAGGGTCGTGATAAAAACCAAGATAATAATGAGAACGAGAGAGAGAGAGAGTCGCAAGGGGATAAATGATGGGAAATACGGAATATGTAATGGCGTCAAGCAAAGACGGCGATGGAAGCACGAGAGCAGATCCTAGGAGATAAAAGATGATTAAATACCACACGCCTGCACGAGAAGCCCGAAAAACCTGCAGTGGAATCCAAAAGGCGTTAGCGTCACCGATGCGCGGAAGAGTACGAGCGGCTCACCGACAGCATCTCCACTCTTCAATAGTTTGCCTATTGAGGCACGGAGGATTAAGCCCCCCACTCTTCGATACTCCCGCCAAAACCTGGTCTGGGAGCCCATACAGCACCCCTCGAGATCCTCTCCTCGCTCTTCGAGTACGTCGAATTCGGACCCAACAACCACATCCACCACGGCCCTTCGCCATCGCTGCTATCACCCTTTCCACCTTTCCCATTTCTGCCTTTGCTTTTACTTCGCGAACGTGACCGTGATCTTGAACGCGACGCCTTGTTCGTGTGCTGACCCGTATCGGTAGGTAACTCCGCAAATGACACGCGATTGGGTGTCGACCGTCCACTTGATCCTCTCGAACCCTTGAAGCTGAGTGCATCTGAAACGCTAAGCCAGCTTCCACTCAAGGACGGAACGGGTGAGATAGGTGTGGGTGGTGCGGTCTCGCTGAGCTCACGTTCTCGCTGATTCCGTAACGTGTTCCCACTTCCCTTCATGGAAGAATGACGCGGTGGGCTCGGAGGACGCGTCGAAGAGGTATGTCGAGCCTTGGTGAACAATCTTGAAACGCTGGCTGTAGCATGCGAGGTATCCGCTACGGGGGTAGTAACCGTGGGACTGAGCAAAAGGGCAGGACGCGGAAGCTCCTGCTCGCGTTCCTTCCCTTTCGGCTCTTTGGGAGGATTATTCTGGAGGATCGTGCGAAGGCTAGTAAGGGTACGTTCGACTTCCATCTCCTTGTCGTCTGAAGACTCGGACGACGACGACGGAAGCTCGATTATCGGTGGGGTATCCCATTTGCGTGGGATGTCCTGATGTCGAGATGACGCGGAGCGGGATGACCGAGCAGGTGAGTGGCTGGGAGAGCGAGAACGTAGAGGGCCAGCTCGAGGGGATCGGCGGGTGGTGGTCGAAGTAGAGCTACCGGTACTTGGACGACGAACCGTCCGTGTGGAGGAGGGAGAGGATAGTGTTGATGTAGATGATGAGGCGACGTACGATGATAACAAGTCCACGGCTCGTTTTGGGCTACTGCTTATTGATTCTGATTGAGTTGATAGGAGCAGGGGGCGACGATGCCCATCCACTGGTAGCGGTGTGGCCTGAGAGCGAGAGGGTGGACGCATACCGAGTGTCGAGGGCATGGAGATAGATGTGGGGCTTTCGGATGTATCGACATACATAGTCAGTGCCCGTGGCGGGGGCGATATGAGGTCTCCTCTATCGTGATTAGAATAATTCAACGAAGCATTGCGAAGGTCTAGAGAGGGTTTCCGTAGGTGCGACCGACGTTGCGAAAACGAGCTGGGTATGGGCAAGCTCCGGCTAGTTGTATCGCCCTCCTCCTGAGCAGAAGCGGGCTCCTCTTCCTCTAACAGGGAGTCCACACCTTGTGATATCAAATCCAAATCGTCTACGCACGATGTATTTTGCACTATCCTCGACGACAGATTGCGTGCATGAGCTTCCAAAGACTCCTCGCTCGGCGACTGCATTCCCTCCGATTCAAAGACAGAGTTGAGAGCGCTCTTGGTATTGATAGACGATTGCAGCAACGCGTTCGACATCTCCAGTGCGTGCACGCTTCTTGCGAGCAAAGAGTCGAGATACGGGTCTGTGGAGCTAGTACGAGAGCGTTGTCTGGGCCGTGGAGGTAGCGGAGAGCGTGGGGTTCTTCTGCGAGAGGAGTAACGTACGATGCCCTCGTCAGAATCAGAGTCCAAGTCCACGTCAGCTTCTTCAGCACTGTCTGGATAGTCTGGAGGACGATCTAAAGGATCTGCGACTACGGCCGGAGCGGTTGTGTAGAGTGGTAGGGGAGACAAGGCCGAGTCGGATGAGAGGCGCAATTGGGACGGTCGTTTCCTGTGTGCATAGCGGCTGTTCATGATAGATAATTAAGAGTACGCAATTAGGTGAGAAATAACGAGGCTGTGACTCAGGAAGAGTCACCGACGGGTCCGGGGAGATGGGGAAACATAGGCGTTATCAACAAAGTTACACATACGCCAGGCTCGTAGCATGCGGTCCTTATTTACACGTGTTTGGCCGACGCTCCCTCACCTATATCGGGCGCCGTCGTTCTCTACGATCTTCTCTTGTTTCCGCTCTGCAACCAGCCTCATTTCTTCAGAAATTGCGAACCAACGATGCTCTGCAAATTTACGAGGTCAGAAGCATTTGTATCAATGTCATCGTCCGTTTTACGTGGCAACTGACCTTGCCCTGGGCGGCTCCGAGATAACCAAATGATCGTGCGCTATTGCATCAGCCTCCCAGAGCCATCCGACGTTCCTTGCTGCTCACTTGACGGCCAATACTTGAGGCAGCCACAACTCCATCTCGAGTCACAACTGGCCAATACACTCGACTGGACCGCGGAGCTGTCAGTCGAGGTCGCCAGTTGACCAGGCCCAATCGAATGGTCAAGGATCTTCGCTTGCCTGGATCGGTCTCTGGTCGTCCGTCCGTATTGGCTGTCAAGAAAGTCAGCTGTGTCAGCAGGATAGATATTTACTCGAGCAGGTATGTATATTATGCGCCCATTTCCAAGTACTCGCACAGCACTACCGCCGCGATCTTCATTCAGTCCGTGATCAATTCGCAACTTATCAGTAAAGTCGGCAGATTACATATATAGGTGCGAGAAGGGATAGTCATCGCCGTCAACACGTTGCAGGAAATAAAGTTGAATTATGCATCCCTTAGATGCTAGTGCCACCTCGAGGTTTGACTGTTACAGTGATCATCATATCGTATGTACCACTACCAGGTGTGAGTGGATTTGTTTACTACATCTACTGATAACTAATATTTCAGTTCCCTAGCATGATAGACTCCGAGGAAAGTACCAGTCTGTCTCTGAAGCGATCGCTTGAAGTAGAAGAGGATAGCTTTTCCACGAGCAGCTTTCCTCTAAGGCCCGTCGCCAGTCTGGTTCAAGAAACAGAGATCAGGGTGAAGCCATAAGAGGCCTTGCTAAGCGGGTGACCAGCCCTAGGCTCCGTAATTGAGAAGGTACACTCGAGTCAGGATCGCCTCTTGGAATCTATTAGGAGAGCACGGATAGGTACGTTGGTACTTTGCCAAGCCGCACGTCTCTAATCCTTCAACCTAGGAATCCGTCGTTCAATGTACAAATAAGACATCTTCACTTTTGACTTAGACGTCTATTCTCCGTGCGATTTGCATGATTGTACGACTTACAGCTTTGGGAACGATATACAGGTACCAAGAATCGCGCAGCGTCGGTTTAGCCCGCTGATCAATGGGGAGCAATAGACTCGTGACGGCCACAACATTTTTCGTCAACGAGGGCAGTACTTATTCGCGATTTAGCGATATTCGGTTGTTTGTGCGCTTAACCATAGAGCCTATCACTCTGAGAAGTTCAGATGCTGACTTTCGCTTTTCCGTTCTATACAACCGATGTCAACCCCATTTCACAATTCGCTTGCGACGGCGGTCGCCAAACACAGCTCGCGGCGACTTGCATAACAAAACAGAAACGTATCCGCCGTCAGTATCCTCGACCTCTTCTACCTCCCATACGCAGTGCCATTCCAGTACTTATCGCAACGACTGTTCGCAGCAGGTATGTGGTCATCACCACCATGTACCGCTGATCAGCTCATCGTTTCTGAGTCCATTAAGCAGAAGCTTGAATACACTCAAGGTACTGAGCAGGCTCAGCATTGTCATCGCTTTGGCTGACACTGACACCGTGACATCCGATACAGTGCTGTGTGCCATACCGTACGAGCTGTTGCATCTATAATGTCGCCTCCAGCCTCAGCCTCCGTACAGCCGAAAAGGAAAATACCTGATAGCAGCTTGCAAGCACCCCCTTCGCGACCAGAAAAACGGGCACGTCGACCACGAGCAGGCAAACATGCCGACTACTATCTTGAGGATGGCAACGTGATCATCGTAATGCTGGGCATACGTTACCGATTACATCGTAGCGTGCTGTCTATGCACTCGACCTTTTTCCACAATCTTTTGTCGAATTGTGATGGTCACGCTGAGGACGTGGAAACTGAGGACGGATGTCCCTTGGTCCGCCTGGATGGCGATGCGATCTGGGATAGTTGTTTTACTTGGTTGGTGGAGATAATATACAAAGGTGTCACAAAGTACGTTCATCTTCCCGGGCTTAATTAACAACTGAAGATAACGTTGCTACCAGCGAGTATATAAATCCTTGCGAAACTCACACATTGTCACAAATCAACTTTCTGCTCTGGCTGGGATTCACGTATGGGGTGGACTATATAGTCAAGCATGCTCGTCGCACATTGACCCTCGTGTTCCCATCTGGACGTCTAGAAGATTGGAAACCGTTACGCAAGACCGTGAAGATTGCAAAGCTCGGCATGTTCGAGGGAGAACGCGGAGACTTGGCGGAATGCATCAACGTCCTTCGAAAGCTCCGCAGAATGCAACACGTCCTTCCTGTGATCTTCTACGCGTACTGTCAACTTGTCCCAATCGCGACGATTGCAGCACAGTATACTGAAGAAAGGGAGGAGTATCATCTTTCGGATGAAGATTTGGTCACCTGCTTGAAGGCGATCCCGAAACTTGTAGAACATAAACGCAAGGTATTAGATGCTTTCACCGACAAATCCATTGCTGCAAACTGCGAGGACGAAAACCAATGCCGAGCCGCATTTGCTAGGATACGGAAAGCGCTGAAGGGCGCGGAATCCCCGGACGCGCTAGAGGACCTTAGTCCAAAGTATAGAACATACAAGTCATGGAAATTGCTGTGCGCAGCATGCAGAGAACAGTGCGAGACAGAACTTCAGAGGTGTCGTCTTACTATCTGGCAACAGCTAGGTGAAATCTTCGACATAGCCGAGTGGTCGCCAGAGGACAACGTGAACATCGAAGACTCGATCTCTTCCGCGTAAGAGTAAACAGGACTGCTGTAGCCGTGAGTTCTTCTTGTCGTTTATTGAGGCAAGAATTGATCGAAGATTTGCCAGTTTACTACTGTACACTTTACTCCGAGTCACTAATAGTCGATTTGTCCTTCTTATCGAGGAGAAAAGAGCATTTTCGACGATTTAAAACAAGCCCTTCTATCTCTGAATATCTTCAAATATCATTCTATGATGGCAAAGCCTACAAGGCAAGGCCGGTTAACTATATATCGTGGTTCTCGTATGGACAAACCTGGCGCAATGTGTGACCAATTTCTTAAGCTATCGTCCGTGAGTTTTCCGGCCACGGGGATCCGAGTCTTCTGTCGTTGGCCGTGTACGCTTGAATTCGTGGTCAAGTCTGAGTGTGCTGCGAGAGAGCATTGAAGGACTTCGTAAGGACTCAGGACGCGTACTAAATGGCTACTAGGAAAGTCATCGTTCATCTGCTGACAAACGTCACCTGTAAAGGAGGCAGCTCCTATGGAAAGTCCGAGTCAGGATGTGCGTGTTGTGCTTCTACCCACTCTCCGAAGAGTACCTGGGATAAGTAGCTGGGTCATATGTACTGCCAGTACGAGTCAGTACACTTACCTAATCCATCGTCTTAGGCCCGCTCTGGAAGAGCGTAGGACAGAAACTGGCACCTGTGATAGTACTACGAGCCTCCTTATGACGCAGTATGGAAATCCTCAGCGACGCGCTAACCTGGGATGGTTTGTGATTGAAAACATAATATGCATTTCCCAATGCGCTACATAGGGCCATCTAGCAGCATCGTCTTTTCTGGATATAAAATCCACGGCAAATCACCATAGACTATCATCCAACCAATTGAAAACAAAAGTTAAACACGTCTTGTACATCCAACTCGAGTCTTGATCCTTCGTCTAGCCCAGTGCTTAGTAGCACTGAGAGTAGTCTGGAGAGAGGGCTTATCAGTATAGAGTCCAGTATAGCTCAAGATTCGATACTCACAGGGGTTGAGGACGTGGCAAGTGAAGGGACTTGCGCAGACGGTTGGGCCGGTGAAGCCCATACCACCACACTGAGCCCACTGAGCAGCGGTACCAGCCGGCTGGGAGGGTTGAGCGGGCTGAGAAGGCTGAGTAGACTGGGATGGCTGCGAGGGAGAGCTGGTGACGGGTGGGCTAGCTGGGCTGCTGGGGTTGGTGAGGGTGCCGGTGAAAGTCGAGTTGAGGTCACCGAACTTGATGTTCGAGTAGATGACGGACGAGCTGCCTTCCTGACCCTCGACTTGGCTGGGAACACCGGAGGTGGTGGGGCAGGTACCACGAGCAACACCGGGCTTGGACGGGTCAGCGGTGGTGGGGTAGTCGGAGTCGAGCCAGAGCATCTGAGCGGCGTAGTCGTCCCAGAGCGAGAGAGCGAGGACCATTCCGTTCTTGACAGCCTCACCCATCTGCTGGAGGCCACCCTTAGCGGCGAAGTTATTGTTGTCGCCGAACACGGTCTTTTGTTGAGTGCAGAAGTCCTCAGTGATGGAGTTGACAGGGTCGATGCCAGTGATCTGAACGACGCTGTTAGGGATAACCTTGCCGTTTTGGACGTAGAAGCGACGAATTTCAGCGAGGTTTCCGTCAGCAGTACCGTCGTCAGAGATGAACTGGGTGACGATGGTGAACTTCTGGCTAGTGTCGACGGTAAGACCCTTGCCGTAGAACTCGGTGTTACCCATGCGGAAGGAGTTGAAGTCACAGCCGTCGGGGTCGCAGATACCGTTGTAACGGTCGCTGCCCTGTCCACAGTCAGAGCCAGAGCAGCGAGTCTGCTCGGTAACAGTGCAAGGGTGAGGGGTGTAGGCAGCGGAGATAGAGTTGGCCTCCCAGATGTCCATCTCTTGGCAGCAAGTACCGAAAGAACCAGTACCGGAGTTGGCATCTCCAGCTGAGGCGGTCCAGTTGACGATGTTGGCCTACAGAAGGATGTTAGTAGATATTCATCGCATACGAGACTAAACCATATACCTCTCCGTTGATAAACTTGATATCCTGAGGGCACTGAGAGTCACAGTAACCGGTACCGAACTTGGCTCCAGCCTTGTTATTGGGGAACTTAGAAGTACCACCGTCCTGGTCCATCTGGACGAAGTAAACAGCACCGTTCAGACCGCAAGGGAGGTTGGAGACGTCGACGTCGAAAGTGAACTCCTGGTTCATGAGCTTGAACAGCTGGTAGTTGGTCTCGTCCTCCATGAGGTAGACACGAGAGCCGACGTTGGAGCCCGTCACGAACTTGAGAGTAAGAGCGTCGCCACTGGTGGTGATACCGTAAGTGCCGGCATAGTCAGCGCCATCGAGGGCACAGTTCTGGGCACAGGTAACTGGGTCAGAGCAGATGGAGGCATCCCATGTGTTTCCAGTGTAGCAGTTAGTGTAACCGGAAGTGGTGTGGACCCAACGCCAGTTGGAGTCGAGCACAACACTGGTGGAGGCGGAGGTGCAGCTACCACCAGCAGTACACTTTTGGGATGACAGCTGAGGGTGGTTCTCAGCGGTCTGCGTGCCGGCCTGTTGACCGTGCACGATAGCGAAGAGAGAGAAAGCAACAAGAGCTGCCTTGTGGAACATGGCTACATTTATCGACAATGAGTAAAGTTCCAGACGGTGAACGTGAAGGATATACCTTTGCTTTTGGATTCGGTTAACCGAGACGAGGGCCTAAGACGAGTACCGGGTTCTAGAAAGCGATCAGCAAGGCTAGTAAAGCTCCAGCCTCCAGAACAGCTTGCTTACAGAGCTGGGGTGTCCTTGAAGAGGAGAACGACTGTTGAGCTCTGCCTTTCCACTTTCCGCATGTCCCCAGCTTTATACTCGCGGTATCGAGAATTCTCAACCGCGAGCTCTGCTGTCATACCCGCTCCGCGTGCTTTCTTCGTGAGGCACCCCGGACAAATTTGAAGACATTCTACGACCTTGTCCCGACGTTGTGTGCTGGCAGTGTCCACTGCCCTCGGGCACAGAGCAACAATCCGCACCAGTGATCACTCGTGAAGCTTGGTCGTACGGTCTTCGGAAAAACGAGAAGCGGCGCAGCTGCCCGCAAACGTGACTGCTTGTGTTCGTATAGACGGATATGTCCTTTTGCACCTGTCAAGGCTGTAAATAGGTCGTGCTTCTTCGACTTCAAGGTGGTGTGTGACAGGCCTTGCGCTCACTCGGCATGGTCATCATAGGTGGTGCTAAGAATAACCAGGGATCAATACTCGGGGAAGATCATACAGAAATCTAAACTTAAAACGTACCATAAACTGAGTGTGATCGCAGGCACGAGACACACCCCGGGTGCCTTCCATTATCACAGATGTTTTTCCGAGAGCGCTATATGACTTTGAGTGATCCGCAACTTTAGTGTCATGCAGGTCAAGAGAAAACACGCATATCAAGCAAAGTCGACTCGTGCACTCACCGTATCTCACGCAAATTAGCGGCTTGATCTTGATATTTTCAGTGACATTTCGTTCATAAACGACTTGTGCCTTGGCATCCGGCATAAATGAAGCGGTTCGCTACATGTCGCATTGCCGAGAGTGGAGTATAGTGGACTTACACAGGAGATCCGAGACAAAGAGAAGCTCGTCCAAACTTACGATACCACCGACAAGTGCCCTCAGTTGCCTTCTGTAACTTCCAGCGAATGATCCCACAATTTACTTTTGACTTCAGATGACCGAGGCTTCGCATCTAACTCCTCTCCATGGCTGTCCCTGCGCGACCAGCCAGCCTTGTTCGCATACAGTCCGTGCCACATGTATTCGGCGCAAGTTTCTGGGGTCACGCCGACGAACCAGGCGAGGATATGCGTCAATGGGGAGAGTAGACGAAGCTTCCAGTCGTCGCCGCCGTTCAACAGTTGTGTGCGAACAAAGCCGGGGTACGCGTGCACGAATGACATGTTCGGATACTTTTCTGCGAATGCCTAGTGCGCAGGGGTATGAGAACGGTCTCATGAATCTACGAAAGGCATCGCTCACCTCGACCATGGCGTTACTGCAGGCCCACCCATATTTCGCTGCAGCAGTAGGAGAGTAGTTCTTCTTCAACCCGAGGTCATCGAGATTGATATCACCGTCGGACCGTGCGGTACTGTTGAGCACAGTCATAACTTTGGCATCCTCGTTCGCATCTACAGCCTTCTGTAGCAGGGGAATTAAGCTATAAAGACAACTTGTGAGACATCTAACGCCGAGGTGAGTATGAATGGACGGACTCGTATATAAACCTCCAACGCGAGTAGTAGTGCAGCGCAAGCCTCTTATCAATCCCTTCATCTGTCTCGTTTCGTCCTTGCGTAGTCAAAAACCCGGCACTCAGCACAAGGAAGTTGATTTTCGGCAGCCTGCGAACCAGCTCGGTCGTGGTCTGTCGAACATTGCGAATGAGCGAAGCATCGCATTCGACGAATTCATGGGGAGGTTGGCCATCGGCTGGTTTGGGTAGAGATGCAATGATTTCCTCTGCAGCTTGACGGTTGCGTCCTACGATGACTATATGCGCATCACCGTTACGATGTGAGGCGAATGCCTTGGCCATGGCTGCACCGATACCGGCGGTGCCACCCACGAAGACTGCGACAGGGCGATAGGGCAGCGCACTACCCGTAGCAGAGTTTAGTGCGTCCAGTGCAGACGGGGAGGACATGGTGCTGAGGTTAGCAGTCTATGAACATTGTGATGAATATTGGTGAAGTTAAGTATACGTTGGTGATTTACGCTCTCTTACGCTGCCGCCAGGACGCGTGCGGTGTCCGAGTCGGGCGCCGGCTTCGGGCGCCGGGCTGACAATTACCTCAGGCTACTTATCCCAGTCATAGCTGCTCAGGGCTACGTTTTCACTAGAAGTGTTTATGATATATCGTGAGTGTCAAGTCGTGCACAAAATCCACGCACTCACCCTGTCTCACGCAAATTAGCGGCTTGATCTTCGTCTATCCCACGACTTCCCATTCACAAATGAGCCGTGCGTTAAGCACCAGCATAGATGAAATGCGTTGCGATAAGTTGCACTCCCCAAGAGCGGGGTATGGAAGACCTGTACAGGAGATCCCAGATACAAAGAGAAGGTCGACCCAACCTTGTGATACCACCAACAGCTATCCTCAGTTGCCTCCTGTAACTTCCAGCGAATGGTCCCACACTTTACTTCTGACCTCAGACGGCCGAGACTTTCCGTCTATCTCCTGTCCATGATTATCTCTGCGGGACCAGCCAGCCTTGCTAGCATACAATCCATGCCACATGTATTCGGCGCATGCCTCTGGGCTCACGCCGACGATCCAGGCAAGAAGGTGCGACAACGGGGAGAGTAGACGGAGCTTCCAGTCGTCGTTGCCGTCCAGGAGTTGCGTGCGGACGAGACCAGGGAAAACGTGCACAAACGACATTTTCGGATGCTTTTCTGCGAACGACTGGTATACGAAGACCATTTAGCCTCAGTAGATGTATTACGAAAAACTCCACTCACCTCGATCATGGCATTGCTGCATGCACACCCGTACTTCGCTGCGGCAGTAGGAGAGTAATTCTTCTTCAACCCGAGGTTATCGAGGTCGATATCGCTCTCGGACTGCCCTGTAGCATTGAGCACGGTAATAACCTTAGCATCCTCGTTCGCATCTACTGCCTTCTGCAGCAGGGGAATTAAGCTATAAAAACAATTCGTGAAGCATCCAACGAGACATGTAAGACCGGGCGTACTCATATGTAAACCTCCAACGCGAGTAATAATGCAGCGCAAGCCTCTTATCAATCCCTTCATCTGTCTCGTTTCGTCCTTGCGTAGTCAAAAACCCGGCACTCAGCACAAGGAAGTTGATTTTCGGCAGCCTGCGAACCAACTCCGCCGTCGTCTGTCGAACATTGCGCATGAGCGAGGCGTCACATTCGACGAATTCATGAGAAGGTTGTCCATCGGCTGGTTTGGGTAGAGAGGCAATGATTTCCTCTGCAGCTTGACGGTTGCGTCCTACGATGACTATATGCGCATCACCGTTACGATGCGAGGCGAATGCCTTGGCCATTGCTGCACCGATGCCGGCGGTGCCACCGACAAAGACTGCGACAGGACGATAAGGTAAAGCACTACCCATGGCAGAGTTTAGAGCTTGCGTTGTGGACATGGTGTGAATAGTTGAAGACCATAGTGATGGACGTTGGACAAGCTTGTACTACTAGTATACTTTGGTGACTTACGCTGGCCGCTGTGACGCGTGCGGCGTCCGCCGCCGGCCTCCGAGTCGGGCGCCGGACTAGGAATTACCTCAGGGTATTCCAGTCATAGACTCGGAGTGAGCTATTCAACGTTACATCTTTGAGTGCGGATAGTGTACGTATAATTACGTCGTGAGCGAGTGCAGCGGGCAGTGAGTACAGAATACAACTTGAAGCTTCTTCCAGAGGTGGTATTAAATGGTGTTTTGTATGGGTGTGTGTACAACAGGAGGACAAGAGAGAGCAGCAAAGAGAGCGGTAAAGCTCTCAGGAGAAACGATACCCAAACTCCTCCATATGAAACTTGCAAGGCATTCTTCCAATGGCGATACCCTCTCCCGCGGTAAGCCTCTTCACAATCATCTCACCTCCACCGTCCTCATCCTCTTCGTTCTCCACGTCGCCCGCTTTGACTCTCTTCCGCTTCCTGATCCTCACGCAAGGCTCGTCGGTGACCTCATCGAGGAAATGGAGCTTCCTGCAAACTCCTCTACCAAACGGATGCGGAACGAATTCATCGTCATCTGGTTCATCTGGATCTTTCAAGAATGGATGAGCCAGCGCGTCCTTGGGAGTGATCCTCTTTGTCGACTCTGGCTCCATGAGCCTCTCGACCAGATCGAGGGCATTGTCGATGTCACGGCTGTACGCTTCTGCTGATGTTGTTGCTTCGTGTTGAGGAGATGGCGACCGCGAGGATGAATAACGGGATGTGGTGGGTGAAGACGAGGAAGGAGGTATGCGTGAGTGTTGCTGTTGTCGCTGAGTCCATGATTCAGAGGTATGTGGGTAGAAACGCGTGTCTGGGTTCGGCGGTGTACGAAGCTCGGGATTGAGACGTTCTACGAAGTCCGACCACTTAGTGCCCTCGTATGTTACCGACGGCACGTTTGTAGAAAACGTCCGACCTAGAAAAAGGGTGGTTCGTCCTCTGACAGTGAGAAAGAATATGCGAGATTCACTTACTGTGTAGTGTCGCCGTCCTCTCCATTTTCTTCTTTCCGATGATGGCTGCAATCTCCATGAGAGCTTCAACATCGTCGCTGGACTGGAACAGAGGAAACTTCTTGGTCAAGAAGAAGAGTAGTATTATCCCAGCTGACCACATGTCAACCGCTGGAAAAACATCATGATCAGCGTACATTGCAGTGAGGGGATACGACACGCGTACCGCCAGTCTGTAGACCACATTTCAGGAGTACCTCTGGCGCTCTGAAACCTCGTGTTCCTGCACGATTCGCTTTGCTCGGAGGTCTACAGCATATGAGATCGGTGGAGAACGTAGGGTGGGTAAAATAACCAACCTTTTGTCCTGCTCAGGATACCCCACCTTGTCTGATGGCAGGCTACTCTTATAGCGTGCTTCCCGCTGCGCTTGTTTTATCTCCGCAGATGTGATATTAGCTTCACCGGAAGTATACAGGCGGCCATGGGGGGATGTCTCAGTTGGAGCTGTATGCAAGCACAAGCCTAGCGATTGCGACTTTTCTATCCTCTGCATATAATGTTCAGCTGAGCCGGTGTTCCGGATCGCAGCAAGAGCATATGGCGACTCACGCATGCTAGTCCGAAGTCACATAGGGTGCCTAAACCCGTTCGGGGATCGAATAGGAAATTGGCAGGCTTGACATCGCGATGTATAATCCCTCGTGCGTGGATATCTCGCAGTGCGCGGAACATACACCTGAAGTAGGACTTGATACCTTCCAGAGGCAATGTGCGGTAGAAGACCTGCGCATACAGTCACGGTTCGAGTTATTGCGATTGGAATACAGTGCATACACCTACCCTGAAGTCGTCATTCTTGTGGTACGGCATAATGGCAACAACCTGATCATGCTCCCTGAACGCAGTGATTAGTTGGGATACATGTCGACAGCCTCGACAGTCCTCCAGGATGGAGATTTCGTTCTTTATCCTTTCCGGCCCACTAGTCACATAGATTCGCTTGATCGCGACGAAGACTTTCTTGCCCTTTTCTTTCTTCTTCGTCTGGTAGAAGGCGGAAGAAGAAGGTGGGTGGGAGCCAAGCCACGCGCTGTTATCCCACTTTGTATGGTACGAGAGGTCGATAGCCTTGTAAACGGATGAGAAGGTCCCAGTTCCTAGGCGATCTATTATCTTATAGTCGGAGCTAAGCTGGGGAACGGCCCTCTCGAGATCCTCGATTTCCAGTTGAATATCCGCTTGCTCGTCTGCTGGTCTGAGAAGGATAGATTTTTCCTCTTCCGCTTCCGAGGCGTCGATATCGACGTCCTGCCCGAGGTCTTCATCAGCTATATCGACATCCTCATCGACCTCCCCTTCATCCTCTTCGTCTTCATCCTCTCCAAAGCCTTCCTGATCCTCTTCCATCTTGACGCCAACTCCTTCTCCATCACTGCCGGTGTCGGAGTCCAAGTCGACGAACCCTGGAGGCACCCTGTGCCTCTCAGCGGACTTGGTGCCAGACGTGGTGCCTCTCAAGGCTTCGACATGTTGCTGATACTCGTTGACTTCCGTCTCAGCAGCGCCGCTTATAGCATCGTCAGAAGATATCTGAGAGCGTTCATTTATGGCCTGCTTGTACTGTCTGACATACAAATTATTCCTGTAATCCGAGTCGGCCACCTCCAGAGGGTTCGACGAGTGCTGAGAGAGGAAGTATGCGGCTGCCATGGCTGTTCATGCGTTCAGCTGAAGACTATAGTTTCTACTTGAATCCAGATAAAACTTGCCTGGAGAGCGGCCTTCTAAGTTCAGAGTCCAAGAACACGCACAAACCGTTACAGTCACTGGCTGCAAGGAACACGGCGAGCGGCAGCCTGCGCCATCCATCATGTGACCGTGACACGCCAGGCGCTTGACGATTCCAAGAAATCAGAATAGGCGTTTGATTCGAATTGATTGGCCGATCGATTATTGATCGATAAATTCTATTCGCAGAACTCTAAATTATGAGTCTCTCCCTCAGGCTGCCCTGAATCGCTCTCATCACGCTCTATAGGCTCGTAGGCTTAGCTTTTGGTCGTATTTTGGTGGAGATATACGTAGCAGACATGAAGGTGTTTCCATGCCATAATCTTTGTATTGTCAAACAACAAGGAATTTGCATAACCTCCCGAGTTTCATTTCTCCGGCGCTTTCCAATACCAGACTTTGTGCAGCCTCGCAATACTGCATCCCTTCTTCAAATGTTATCAAATAAAGTCTATATCATAGCTATAAACATGGTCTATTATATGAGATGCAAAAACGGCCAAGTTCCAGCCTATGAATTCGAAAATTGCCCAAACGCCCTCAAATGGATGTTCCGCGATTTCCATCGGCTCTAGGCGGCTCAAAAGCCTCGTGGGGGTCTTAAAAATGGTTTGGAAGCATGGAAAAGCAAAAATGACCACCGCAGGACTCGAACCTGCAACCTTTTGGTACCGTTTTCGTGAGGCAATCGAAGCCAAACGCGCTACCATTGCGCCAGGTAGCCATACATGTAGCCCAGAGGGATAGCACTAAGTAGTGGCCGTTTTGCTGAAAAACACCCTCCGTTGGCTCGGAATGGGTTGCTGCTGCGTGCTGTCAGCCTTTTAGACGTGATGTTCTAGCAGATGAGCGACAGGGATATGTGGAACAATCGGAAAGCGCATACTTATCGCGATCAGTTCGACCACGACGTACTCAGGAGGTCCCGGCTCCCGAAGCCAGTAGTAGAGCCAAGCGATCTCGATTGAACTATCTACTTCATATAGCCTAAGCAGAAGACCCCGACGCGAGTGCCAGATGGAAGCTCCGGCTGGTAGATGATAGCAATAAGTAGCCCAACAGTAGAAGCAGAATTGCACGTGAAGTCGACGTCGTCCGTGAAGAGTCGATCAGTATCACATTATACCAACTGATTCGAAGCACATCAGCACCCATAGCACAATGTAACAGACACTAAGGCTTCCTGAGTGAAGGTGCTCGTATATTGACGATATGAATAAATGAGTAGTAATACAAATGCAAGCCATTCAACTATCGACAAAGATTAAGCGCTTAAGTAATTCCACAACCGGAGGCTGTAAGTATTAGCTATGGGTACGTCGGCCGGTCGTCGAAAGCTACGAGACGCATACAAGAGGATGGTATATCCAAGGTATGAGGTTGTGTTATCGATCCTGGAGGAGTGTGAGTATGTGATTGGGAGCATAACCGAGGAGGATGTCGTACCGTCAATGGATGTGAGCTTGGTATTGGTATTGGTATCGGACTTGACGAAGGGGCCGAAACTTTTGAAGGTAATGAAGGCGGTACGTCAGTCGAGTCTACCGTCCGATGGTTTGCGGTCCCATTCTGTAGTTGTTTTTGTTCGCCTATCGACGACTCTGATAGCTGTGCCCTATCAGTCTCAGGCGTCTCGAAAGACGTTGGCAGTGACTCCGTCGGTGGACTCTTCGACAACGTCCGCTGCGTCGCCGACACCGCCGACACACTCCGTACAATCCTCGGCTCAAACCTCGCCGGTGAACTCGACAAACTAACACTCGGCGTCGTGCCCCTCTCCTTCTCCCACTCCCTCTGCTCCTCGGCCTTCGCAGCGGCTTCAATAACCGACACAGCCAACGAATACGTAGACCCGTTGGCCTTGCTTGCAACAGGTGCCTTCAACGTTTCCTCCGATGCCTGCGCCTCTATGCCGTTCCCATATACATCGTTCTGGTACACCTTCACGCGCTCATAGTACAGCATGAACGCCCCTGACCCTTCCTGCAGCACAGTCTCGATCCCGCACTCTCTGACACTGTCGTCGCTAATACGTAGCCATCCCTCTCCAGTGCCTGGTACTGAACCAATATGCGGGCGGCCGTCATCTTCCCGTATTGGGCCGTATCTCTCACAGAGCTTGCATTCGCACCCGACGGGACACTGCATCTTCGGGGGTGCAAAACGCTTATCGCCATGAGATGGAGGTCGAGGTTTTCGTCGGTAGCAGACATAGTGTCCAAATGAATGCTGACCGTAGTGAACGACCACAGAGGAGAGACGGTAAAGGGTTCGTGGTGTTGAATAGGTGGATGGTGTGGGTGTGGTGGATCTCTGCAGAGGGAGCAGTGGTTGTTGTGATATGGGGCTGTTAGGGCTCGTAGACAGTTTGCCGGAGGTAGTGTAAGGCGTCAGGTCGAGTATGTCAGGAAAGTCGACTCTACACGAGTTCTTAGTGGCATAATGGCCGAAGTGCATCGAACGGTTCAGATGCAATGCCAGTACTGGTGGAGGCTGGACAAAATTGCCGGCTTAGTGGTTGCATAGCTTACGGGCTTCGCGGACTTACCCTCGCAACCATAGATTGCTTCGTGGATGCCTTGCTGAACACCTTCTCCATCTTTACGCCTTTGATATCTTCCTCAATCCTGCCCTCGTCGAGAGAGGCCTTCACCCGGGCGACGAGCTTGCGCGCCTCTCTCGCCCTTTTCTTCTTGGATGAAGACGGATCAGCATCTGAACTAGTAGCTTCTGTGAGTTTGTCCGCTTCGTCCTGTAGACGCGCCAGGGTTGCCACCATAGAGCATTTTCGGCATATACAGTCCGTCAGAACCTCCAGTCTCGTATAATCTGCGAGACAGTCGTCCAAACTGCATGCAGACTTTCCGGCACGAATGCGATAGTATGTGTAAGCGGGGTATACTTGTGACGATACAAACGTAAGAACGCACCTGTCTTGGGACGCTCAATTGCCAATTATCGAATGCGAAGTGCATAACAGCCTCCGTATACCCGCATTGCATGCAGCTTCTTCTGTTCGCAGTGAGACCGTCGAACACGCCCTTAATAATATCGGTTTCCGGAACTCCTGACGTGGAACTCGAGCTTGCAATCCCATTGGGTCGAGGTGGCGCAAGCCCACCGAGCCCTCTGTCCCTGAGCCCCTCCTTGTGAACGGCCATAGCTTCACTCTTGATGGCCTCGGAAATAAGCTGGAAGAGTTCCTGTGCGTCTTGATGCTCTCGCGAGCTGAACAGGGCATTGTGTTTGCCCTTGGAGTGATGGGCAAGGGCATTGATCATGTCCACGGGGCGAATGGAAGAGCGTGAGGGGGTTGGTGTGTTGAGGGCTGAAGTGGCCTATTAGGGGCCATTGATACGTTCAATGTGGAATACGTACTGTGGAGAATATCTCTTAGAGCGTCCACTACAGGAGTTGGTACATCCAGCTCCTCAGCTTTCGCATGAATCTCGTCGATGTGTGGCTGTAGATACGACAACGACGCCATGGCCTAGCACAAAGCATACTTCAATGTTATCACACACGTTGAAATAGTTTGATATGACGCACCTGCAATGTCGAGTCCATGAAGCAATATGTCCCTGATATATTGACTATCCCGGGATAGTACCCCTCTTCCACGTCATCCTTGCTTGAGCCTATTATATGCAGATATAGCTCAATATTTGCTCTACAGTTAGAATGGGCATGTCTCTTCCGACTGACCTGCCCCGTCGGTAGACTGCACTTGTTGTGCACGAGTCCTCACTACTCTCTTACCCGACTTGCCGCGCTGCCTATCGGGCGAAAGCTTTCCAGACGGATGACCAGAAGACCAGTTCCATGGCAAAGCAGACGAGAGTATTTCAAGGACCATGAAGAACGGGCGAAGTAGGGTGTATCTGTGCGAGGCCAAGAAGAGAAACACAGCAGGGATGACGATGAGGGCGACGAGCGGGGCGACTTGGGCGAAAGCGGGGCTGGCTAGGAGTCTTGAGACAAGTTGGCTAAGGTCCTGACCACTCATGGGTGTGCGCAGAGGCTACGACGATCTGCACGTAGTAGCTGACCGCATGGGTTAGAGCTGGACGAGATAATGACACTCGGTCACGGTCTCAATTTCTAGGAGGTTATTCCCCAAGGGGACTTATCGCACAGAAATTAACTGCCCTGGTGCCCAAATACACGTCAACAGAGTGCGCACCTGGCGTCCAAATAACCACAACCAATCCTCAACGCTTCTGATGATGGCGAAATCCCCCAGACAATGCACACGATGTTCAAGTTCAACTCGGTCGCATTGCGATAACCAGCAAAGAATAGTCAAATACTACAATTACACAGTCCAGGGTTCTGTATGACCACAGTCCCGTCCCCCTTCCTATTCTATTATCTCACAACCCCGCCATAACCAAGTAGTGTACAGATCCGTCCTCAAGAGTGTAGCGTGTTTCCTGAGATGGATGGAGATAGACGAGGGTGTAAACGTTAATGTTGAAGTGTCAAGGAACGGGGAGCACAGTCCCGGTGAACCAGGTAGAATGAATGGGCAGGTGATAAATAGATCCAGGCGCATCAGGTCGATGACGAACAGTGGGTAGTCGTGGATCACCAGTAGACCCGACGCTCGACGGTCGCAACCCTCTTGGGAGGCGGGGGAGAAGAGTAGTAGGTCGTCCTACGGACGCGGGTGACAGTGGGCAACCTGCAAGCGAACTGTCAAGCATTGCGAGGCCAGAGAAGGGGATACACCCACCATGCATTGTAGATCTCGCCAGGCTCGAGCTGAACCTCGACGACTTGGCGACCCTACGAAGTGGC
This sequence comes from Irpex sp. M6601, assembly GCA_037039805.1. Classification (NCBI taxonomy): domain Eukaryota; kingdom Fungi; phylum Basidiomycota; class Agaricomycetes; order Polyporales; family Irpicaceae; genus Irpex; species Irpex sp. M6601. The sequence goes on along the minus strand of JAXQGN010002299.1, from coordinate 119,761 downwards.
CACATGTCAGCACGTTCTAAGTGTACATGATGGAGGAATACTCACAGCATAGTCGTAGTGGGAGCCAACGACGAGGCCCTCCTTCTTGCCGTAGTATCCGTGATTAACGAGCACGATATCACCAGGCTGCAGTGCACACCGACGGGTCATGAATATCTACTCACATCCCAAATGACGGAACCAGTACTCACTATGATGCTCTCGTCGGACGACATATCGATACTACTACGAGGGCGTGTCTTGAGGGGGTCTTGAGGGGTGTCTTGAGGGCGACGTGAGTCGACGACGAGGGGGGCCTGGGGTGCTTGGAAGATGAGTGTAAGAATTGAAGGGAAAAATGTGGAGATGGGTGGCTTTTATAGATTGGACAGGACAAGCGGGAAACGAGGCTCCCATGAGGCAATAGACACCTCCGGATGATCGCCGCTGCCTATTGTTCCCGCTTGAGTCGTATTTTCGAATGTTTGGTATCGATGTTGTGTAACGTTTGTATACCACAACCAGTAAGCGACTAACATTGTACTTACTCTATTGCACTCTCAAGTCTCCATTCTCTACTACTGTTCACTTTATCAACAAGCGAAGAAACAATGACCAGACAGGCAACGCCGAATTGCGGGTTCGAAAGTTGTGTACGTACATAATCTGCCTCCGTGAACAACACATGCGATAGCCTCGCGGCATCAAAAACGGTGCTTGGCTGTGTCTTCAAGCAAGCCGTCGAAGCAGACCACAGCAGACCGCCTAGAAAAGAATCCACGGTATCACAGCGAGGAGTATTACAAGCAATGCACGCGGAACGCACGACGTAGGACGTCATGATGGTAAGTGGTGGTAGAATACAGTACGAACTACAGATACACAGCATCCTAATCCTGCTCCATAATATTGATAAGTAGAGGCGCACTCTAAATGTCACACAGCGCCGCGATGTCATAAGACGTTCAGGGCGGATACTGCGTGCAGAGGTTTGTGTGATAGATCCACGAGGAGATAACCTTGTGTTCTCCGTTACTTCCCCTTGACAGATGCTACCCATTGACGAATCACGTCGCGTATGCGTACAGGAGCCAATCCGTCCGCGGCCACACCCCCTACGCCCGTCTTCTCATCATCCAGATCCGCGCTTGGTTTAGTGGTCGATCCAGAAGAGCCGTTCACGCGCTCAGCGAGTCCTCGTAGGATATCTTCCCCACTCTCTTGATAGACCTTGCTCAGCTCGGCTTCAAGAGAGTATGGAGCACGTCGCACGGCGTAGGGGGCCATGCCGTTATACTTGCGCACTAACGAGTTAATCTCTGCTAGGGCAGTATCGTGGTATGATTTTTCTCGAGCCTCCCATTCTGTATCTCTCCAGGACGTGGCGTCGGCGAGAGAAAGCTTTGGTAGTAACGCAGCAGGGCGAGAGAGCGTGAGCACCCTAATGGCGCGACGAGTCCATGAGTCTCGAAGAGCGTTCCGGAAGCTGTTGAGGGCAGAGTCAAGCTCTAGTTGAACGTTAGCAAGCGATATTATAGTGAGCTAAAACCAGCAACGCACCTCCTTGTATCTCTATCCATGGAGGGGCAGCACCATTGCGCTGCACGATTCGGTTCATGAGAAACTCTTCGCGCGCAATGAATGGGTTCCGCTCCTCCGTAAACTGTTTCAGTGGTTGTCCTCGGCCAGCAATGTTGTTGAACCTGCCCTCCTGTCGGGCTCTCTAGGTAATGATGTCAATCATTTAATACATGGCATAATGAAGTAGTGGCAGCGCACATACCTCTATTCGATCCTCAACCAAACTAGCCCATCCCTTCATCCCTAACGGATTCGGTCTGCGCCGTGTAGCCACCTCCGAAGTCTTCTCCCCTTTTATGCCTAGCCTATAATCTATCATAGACTCCCTAGCATCTCTCAGCCTCCCAGCATGCTCTGTCCTCTTCTTCGCCTCCCTGGCCTGCCGTCGAGCTTTATCATCCAAAGTTGGAGGCGGCATCCCTTTCGTAGGAGGAGCTACTGGTATATTTCCGTACTTGATAGAAGACTGCGCATGCGTCGGAACGGTGAATGTCGTATGCCAGGGCTGATGACCTTCTACGGACGGGAGGAGAGGGACTTCCGCCATCGAACGTGAACTCGGCCCCCAACTCGTCTGCACGACAACCTTCTCTTCCTCTTCTATCTGTCTAAACGCTTCGAGGCTGCCAACTGCAGCAGCATCAACATTGGCAAGCCTTGGAGGGGCCTTCTTGAGCTTATCATCCGCGGTACGGATGGTCCCTGTGCGGAGGGGCTTGTACTTGTCTACAAGCATACGCAGTACGGCATCTTGCATACTCTCCTCTCCAGTCCAATTCTCGTGCTTCGTTTCCAATGCATTCAATCTACTGGCCCGAGCTGCTTGCTCTGCCTCCTCTGCCTCCTCGTTCGCTGCGTCTTGGAGGAGCTTCGCGCTCGCTCGGTGATCGGGTGGCGATGCATTATCAGAGTAGCACCGTCGGCTGTATATAAAGGTTCGTAGAAGTCGCGAAGTTTGGTTATGGTGGATTGGCGAATGTATGGTGCTCATGTGCTGAAGGTCGGGAAACGACACTGGAGGTGGTGGTGGAAGTGAAAGCCATGAGCGCTTCACTTCTTGCTCTCATCTTTCGACGTGGGGTATAACATTACACCGCTCTTCCGCCTGCACTACTCTTGCAAGCTCTGGGACAAGCTGGATTCAGTAGCTGAAGCTGAAACTTGACTGCGGGTGAACGATGTCTGTGCTTTTGGAGACATCGTTGGGCGACCTTGTGATTGACTTGGAAGTAGAGGCTTGTCCAAAGACGTGCGAGAACTTCTTGAAGTTATGCAAGGTGTATTACTACAACCTCAATGCATTCTTCAATGGTGAGCACATTGATTCTAGTTAACTTGCATACGCTTATCGCTATACAGTCTCGAAGGACTTCCTTGCTCAAGCTGGCGACCCCACAGCAACTGGAACGGGTGGCGAGTCGATATGGTCATACATAGCCTCAAATGGAGGACCTAAAGGACCACGCTACTTTACACCCGAATTCATCCCCAAATTCAAGCACAAATCAAAGGGTACCGTATCTATGGCCGTTGCCCCTGCTCTTGAAGACGGAACCAAAGGCGGTTGTGGAAGCCAGTTCTTCATCACATTGGCAGATAACATTGACTATTTGGACGGAAAGCACGCAGTGTTTGGGCATGTCGTGGAGGGTTTAGAAACTCTGGACAAGCTCAATGAGGTCTTTGTAGATCAGGAGGGGAGACCGTTCAAGGATGTCAGAATTAGGCATGTGGAGATACTTGGTACCTCTTCACCAATTTACGCAGTAACCACGTACTGAATAATGTCCCAGACGACCCGTTTCCCGATCCTGAGGGTTTGGTAGTACCAGAGAACGTACCTACCAAACCGCCGGATAACTCGACGCGTATAGCCGAAGATGAGGACCCTCTCGCTACTCTCCCTGAAGAAGAGGCTGAGCAGGAGCGACGAAAGAAGGCTGCTCAGGCGTCAGCTTTGACGCTCGAGATGGTTGGAGATTTGCCCTTCGCCAATGTCAGGCCGCCAGAGAACGTGTTGTTCGTGTGCAAGCTAAACCCTGTCACACGAGATGAAGACCTTGAGCTCATATTCTCGCGTTTCGGGACAATAATGAGCTGCCAGGTCATCCGGGACAAGAAGACCGGAGACTCTTTGCAGTATGCGTTTATTGAGTTTGATAAGCGTGAAGACGCGGAGCAGGTGTGTTCCTCTACATTCTTATTGGTGACTTTTTTAATCAACGTGGACACTAGGCATACTTTAAGATGCAGAACGTCCTCGTTGACGACCGACGTATATGGGTTGATTTGTAAGTTCATATCACCTATCGGTACTCACCTCATCTAACACACATACCAGCTCGCAATCCGTCGCTCGTCTCAACAACAACTGGTCGAATGACGTGCGCATGGGCCCTCGCAAAGGCGGCAAGGGTAGCAGTGGCTTTGGCGGTCGCGAAGACCTCGAAGCCACGCGAAAATACCGAGAAGATGACCGTGATCGAGGTGGATATGACATGGTTTTCGACGTCCCTTCCAGCCGGCACCACAAACGGAAGAGTCGTAGTCGTAGCCCCCACCGTAGGGACCGCGACAGGGATCGGGAGAGGAGACGGTCACCACCTCGTCGCCGTGATGACAGGGATAGAGGCCACGACAGAGAAAGGAGAAGGAGTCGAAGTAGAGACAGGTATAGGCGGTGACGATCGTTCTTGTACAACCACTTCCGTGGATCGTCCGCATCCTACGGCTTCGTTGGCCGTGATAATATTATTCATAAAGCAACAGGCTCTGCGAGCTATTGAACCTCATATATAATGTGCTAGAGCCGTGCATAGTAATGAGATATAAGTGTGCTGCTTGGCTTCACCTGTGCGGGTACGACGCGTATACAATCGCGCCTTAATGGGCGCCTATGAAATTTATAGTGTGCCCTTTCTCAGCTTCATCCGATCCATTTACCGCTACGGCCATCCTCTTCTAGCTATCGTCGGCTCAAGCCTCTGTATTTCGTAGACACTTCTCAGTACACACTCGCCGTAGCCCTCCAATGGCCCAAAAGAAGAAAAATCAGAAGAAGAAACAACAGCAGGCTGCCGCGCAGGCAGCGGCGGCCAATGCTGCAGCTAACGGTAGTGGCACAGATGGCAATGAGTCGTGAGTGGCAAAGTCAATGAGTAGATCTTCTCAGACAGTCTAAATTAAATTTCAACAAAAGCCATGAAGAGGATGTGCAAGTAGAACCCCAGGAGACAGCCGAACCGACACCTACGCCCCCTCCTGAGCCTGTAGATACGCTGAAAGAAGCGGAGAAAAAGAAGGAGGCAGGCAATGTCGCTTTCAGAGCAAAGAACTTCTCGGAAGCCATTGAACGGTATACCGAAGCTATCGGTGCGTAACTACATATACATGCCTCTATTCGCCACTATCATCTACAGATGCTAAAGCCCTACTTCCATCGCCCGCAGACTTGAATCCCAATGAGCCTACATACCTCACGAACCGTGCTGCCGCATACATGGCCTTGAAGAGGTTCAAGCCTGCACTCGCCGATTGTCAACAAGCTGCCAACCTACAGTCCGACGCACCGTCTGTCAAGACCCTCACACGACTCGCCCGATGTCAGCTTTCGACGGGATCGACGGCTCCTGCCTTGTCTACACTGAGATCGGCGCTTGCTATCGAACCCAAGAATGATGCTGCTCTTCAGTTACAAAAGAAAGTCCTGGAGATCGAGGCGCATTTGAGGAATCTCGAGGGCGCGAAGAGTAGGAAGGATTGGGGTCATGCGCGACTGGCTTTGGACAAGTGTGTGCAGGGTATTGAGACCGAAGGAGGTGATATACCCCTACAGTGGCGGTTATGGCGGATAGAACTGGAATTGGCGAGAGCAAACTGGGATGCTGCTAGTATAGCTGCCAAGTAAGTGAATCATCGTAGATGCTTTTCTTTACTGATGAGCACCCATGCATTGTCGTTATCAGCGACGCGATGCGACTGGAACCCAACTCACCAGATGTCCTCACTTCAAGAGGTCTCGTCATGTTCCTTACTGCCAAGACTGCTCAAGCCCTGAAACACGTTGTATCCGCACTCCAATTGGACCCTGGACACGAACCCGCCATGCGACTACGGAAACGAGTGAAGGACGTCGACCGCCTAAAAGACGAGGGTAACGCGGCTTTCAAGTCTGGCCAGCTCCAAACTGCCAACGAGAAATACACTGAAGCTCTCGAAGTGCGTGAACAGTCATGAATAGGCTACATTCTTTCTCACCGTATATGTGTAGCGAATTGGCAATGAGGAATCTGAGGGTAAGGGCGGCCATATACGTGCCATACTACTCTCAAACCGAGCCACTACACTCCTAAAGGTGTGTTAGTTGCTTTTGAATGATCAAAAACCGATTTACATTTCACCCATCAAAGCTCGGCCTCCATGACGATGCCTTAGTAGACGTCGAAGAATCTATCTCCCTCAACGATTTCTCTTTCAAGGTATACCGAACGCGCGCGAGGATATATCTGCATATGGAAAAATATGACGCTGCCATCGCCGATTTCAAGACTGCTATGGAGCAGGCCGAGTCAGAAGGCAGTGACGCAGACGTGAGGGCTCTTAAGTCGGATTTGAAGAAGGCAGAGCTAGACCTCAAGAGGAGTAAGACAAAGGACTACTACAAGATCCTAGGTTCGTGCTCTTTCGTTTGTGGGCAGACGTCACGGAAATAGTATCCTGACCTGTCTTTTCCATAAGGTATCTCGAGAGATTGCACCGAGGTGGAGATCAAGAAAGCCTATCGGAAAGAGTCGTTGAAGCACCATCCGGACAAGGTATGTACACTATCCACACACTCTTATGCTTCACTAATCCATCGTGCATGATTCTTCTCTACTCAGGGCGGAGACGAAGAGAAGTTCAAGCTCATCGTCGAAGCGCACGGTGTCCTCTCCGATCCTCAAAAGCGTCGGAGATACGACATGGGCGAGGACGACGACGAAGGTAACGGCATTGACCTCGCAGACCTGTTTGGTGGTGGTGGCGGTTTCCCTCCGGGCTTCGCGTTCCATTCAGGAGGCTTCGGTGGTGGCGGGTTTGGCGGTGGCGGGTTCGGAGGTGGAGGCTTCGGCGGAGGAGGCTTTGGTGGACACTCCCATTCGCATTCGCGGCCACAGGGGTTCCCGTTCTAAGCGCGTCGTTCGTGGCTTAGAGCGGTGGTGTCATCGTGTGGCGAGCTCAAGTACCATATACGCTACCCATCCCCTGTCTCTTTCCCTTCACTATCGTCGTTATCATTCCTGCCCTTGCTTTCCTCACCTGATCTGACGACTGTTGTCCATATCATTACATGTATCCATTCCCAATTTCTCACTGTCGAGCATGATTACGCACACTCAGTAATACACTCGCTTTATCTCACCACTCAACATCAATACTTAGCCCGGCGAATTTAAGTACCGGGTGTCATTAGTGATATATCTCGGGACCGTGTATGAAAGAATACAGGAATTGTGTGCATAAGTACAAGTGATTGCGGACACATTAATCAAGCGACGACGTATAGTACACAACCATAACGGGCCTTAAACAGCCAAATACAACATCGTCCATACTGGTATAGTCATCAACCGCGCAACGCCCTTCGACTTAAAACCGAGGTGTGAGGATGAAGCCACGAACGAACAGATCAAACCGCCCTTAGCGGCGAATACAGCATCCCACCAGACCCAGCTGTCGATGGTTGAGGCGTGTCAGGGTCATGTACGGCCACGGGTGAGTACGCGACCAGAGGCAAGGAGATGGACAGGCTGGAACTGCTTCCCGCTCCGACGTTAGTCTTCTTTGCGTGCGCTTGGCGTACGTTGAGTACAAGGCGGGGGCCCTGCATGAGAGGAATTGATATGTTTAGTGTGTGATAGTGATATGGATTGGCGGTGAACGTACTATCGAGCCGAAGATTGCTAGTAGGAAACTGCATGAACGGTCAGAATTATGTGAGTACCGGGGAATTGTATTGTATGAGCGGGAAATGCGGCTTACGGGAACCCCATATTCGCGAACGTCGTCGGAGCCAGCGTGAAAAGAACCGTGTTTGTCAAGTTCGCAACTGCCAAAAGAATGTCACTGTTAGTTAGGCCATCTCGTCATCCCGTACGGGATTAACGGAGAGGAATGCGGAACAGACATACCGAAGATGATTAAGAATGTCCACATATTGTCCCGGATTAACACCTGGAAAAGCGTAACTTGCTGCCATCCTTGACTATGCGCCGTCCAATACCTGAACATGGCCAACCCGAACAGGAAGCTCTCGAATACTATTGATGTTATACTGGGATTACGAAATTTGGTTGGAAATGAAGTTTACAGAGCGTTGCAGTTGACCGGATCTGTACTCACCTGTAGGCGATGATGGTGACAGGAAAGTCTGCTTCTACGCAATGAGGACTTGTCATGATGCGGGGGAGGCTTATGCCTAAGCTGACGATCATAATCGTGACTTGGGCGATGAACGCGGGAAGGAGGGCTCTGATTGTAAGTTTGTTGCCCGTGTATATGGCGTATACTGAATATCAATATTATCAGATCAACGAGGCACTAGGAGAAGTTGCTCTACACAGCTTTAGTTTGGGTGCTTACTTCTTAGCATGAGAAGGATCTCTATTGAGATTTCAAGGAGCACGGCCGAGACCGCCTCGACCACTATCCAGCCGTGACATGAAAGCACGCCCACATTAAGCACACTAAGTATGTATGAACACGCATCGAACGATTGGCAGTTTAGCGAGCAGGTTCTGTCTGTATCGAGGACGACGAGGTCACGTACATCAACACTATCACAGAGTAGTATCTTGTGAAGAGATATAACAACTTCAGTGGTTGAAACGGAGTTCTGTAATTAACGCGTATTCAATAAAGTTAGCCTTCCAATTGACCGGGTCGTATAGCAGACACGAGGTGTTGCAGATACTAACAGCCAGATGTGTTCGACCTGTTTGGAATGAGAAGCATCGTTAATTATAGGGGTAACGGTGATACATGGAAGAAATGCGCACCTCTTGGTCCGTCGTAATGAAGACATCCCATACAAGGAAACAGAGTGCAGCAATTCGGCTGCGACTCACGTCAACTGCCTGTCTCAGTGCCTCTATTGATGCTTGATCCATGATGAGCTCGAGGCGTCTTCTGTCTCCTGCTTCTTCGCGTGTCGTTGATGAATTTCCAGGTAAATGAGAGTAACGGCAGGCAATACAGCCTCGCGTCGACGCGTCGCGTGTCGTAGAGAGGTGAATGGAAGAGGGTAAGATGCGCGAACATGTTCCAACTCTGTGGCCGAAGGGGCGACATACTACAGGCAATAGCGCTATTGTTCTGTGGCTGTATCATTGGCTTGACCAGTGCGCGTAAGTGTGTGATCGCTACAAAATTTGGCCGTTGATAGCACTAATTGTCTGCTTGGAACTCCCGAGGAGGGCCAAAGGGTAGTGATCTACTTCCGTGCACCGCATATCGCAAGTCAGGACGGGATGGTCAACGAGGATGAACAGGTTTCAGCTACGAGCGTGACGCCGTGATTAGCAAGTGTGTAGGGTGCGAAGGCGCCGGGCTGGGGGTACGCAAACCGTGGATAAAGCACATTTCGACGTCGTGAGATACAACAAATGTCGCGGTTGTGCACGTTACGGTAACGAACAAGGTATCTTCCAAGTTTCGAGAGACCCGAGGGGCATGGATAAGCGCCTGCCAGAGGGACCGGCATAGCGCCGCAGCTCGGCGCCGAGAGCGGTACCAAATATGGCAAAAGGTCCGATGCCGGCCGACCAGCAACCCTGGCGGCTGGCCTGAGCATTGACTCTGTGCTTTTCCATAAACACAGTCTTCACGACTCTTCGGAACTGCGACCAACATGCTGTATGTGGCCCTCTATTGCTTGACATCTGCTTCGCTGAATCGCTACCGTCTGCGATCCAGGATAACCGACGCGACCTTTGACAGAACCTAAGCTGGAGTCAGCTGCTGCATGGCCTATTTGGCGATGCCTCTTGTTATGCAGAGGCTGCCGTTTTTCGCGTGTGGCGGCGGGAATCTTACGACAATGGAACTCGTGCAATGCATGGATTAACCTGGCGCGGAAATGAAGACAAGAAAAGCACGGTCAGCCACTTCTCTCTGCGGCTCTTAAACGGCTGTCTCAGCCATGGACTCGCCTGGCGCTGAATGCTGCTGTAAGCCTGTAACATCGCTTCTGGTCATCCTTGTTGGTTGTCAGCCACATTACCGCGTTCTGTTCAGTCTTCACTCATAAACGCACTGGTGGAGATGAGGTACTGATGATGAGTTGATGCGTGCGAACAACTTCCGGGTCATCCTCCCATGTCCCAATTCATATCGCAAGGGGTATATAGCTTCTTAACGGTGCGTCGCCGTCTCGTGGCTACTTGCTCCGCCCCTCTTCCACACACCACTCCATATTTCGGGTTCCTTAGAGGCTGCGCCTCGTACTTATATTTCACTCAACGCGGTTGTGTTTGCCATCCTCTTTCGTTTTCTCCCATCGGTATCAGCGATACCAACATACGAATGTCTCCACTTCTCTTCGACTCGCCTGACGCTGACCTGGTGTTGCGCTCGGGTGCACTTCCCACCACCGACTTTCGTGTGCACCGATGCATCCTGGCAGCCTCATCACCGTTCTTCAAAGACATGTTCTCCCTTCCCCAGCCACAGACAGACGATGACTCCAACCCACCCGTCGTCCAAGTCTCAGAGAGTGCCGAGATACTCGAGAAGCTCCTTTGCTTCATCTATCCTTACTCCAAGCCCGTCCTGAAGACCCTTGAGGACGTGGCCGACATTCTTGAGGCTGCATCGAAGTACGACGTCACGGTCGCGATTGACGCTCTTCGCTCTATCCTTGTGTCTCCGGCGTTCGTCAAGCAGGAGCCACTACGGGTCTACGCTATTGCATGTCGTTTCGATCTCGAAGAGGAAGCCAAGATCGCCTCCAGACATTCGCTCTCAGTGGAACTCCCAGACAGTCCTCCTCACGAATATCTCCAGGATATCTCCGAGTTCCAATACCGTCGGCTGCTGGACCTGCACAGGACACGCGCAGCGGCAGCCCAAGAGTTGTTAGTCGTGCATGACGACGTCAAGTGCATGATGTGCAACGGCACGCATTATGGGCAACTCATTCCTCCGAAGTGGTGGAGAGACTTTCATGCGAGGGCGAGCAAGGAGTTGAGCCTCAGGCCAACTACAGAGACGATATTCTCCATGGCGTTCCTGGCTGAGTCGGCCAAGGCGGGATGCGAGCGCTGTGCGGGTAGTATTCTCATGTCTGGTTGGTTCCTTGACCAGTTGAGACGAGCTATCGACGAGTTACCATCCACGATCTGATCCTCTTCATCTCCTTGCTTTCGTCTCGTTTGTTGACAATGAACACTTTGCATTTTCTGAACCTCTAGCACATTATCGGACTTTTTGACATTATACCTTGCAATTGCAATTTGGACCGATACCCTTCCCGTTCTTTGTTCTCCCTTATGTTACGGACTTCTGACTTTTACGACCACTCACGACGTCTTCTCCTCGCTGCCCGATGACCGTAATCTACAAATTGTACATGTATATAGTTGTTCCGTCAATTATGCGTTTTTTGATCTTTTCACGGAGTCGGACGTCCGTTGATAGCTCTAGCCTCCAGAGTACGGTTTGCACCCTTGTAGTCATTGCGTTATGCTATCGATGCACCCACACGGTCCTCAAGATAGCCAACGATACGCAAGATCCGTGCATTCGTGCGCGAGGAGTCGAGTCAAAACACCGTATATAAGGACGGCCGATCGCTGGGCGCTGGATTGTAGATAGCCACAGATACGCCGACTTTCTCATCCAACACACTTCTGCACGTCGACCTTCACGTCCAGGAGTTCACAAAAGACAAACATGTCCGCACCTACTCTCGCAACGTTCAAGGTCCCCGAGATTCAGAATGAGCCTATGGTGAGTGCTATAGATTATCTGTTAAGGGGTTTAGTGCGCTGATGATGAGATATCAATTACTGTAGAAAAGCTATGCTCCTGGTTCTGAGGAGCGAAAGGCATTGGAAGCTGCTATCGCTGAACTCCAGCAGACCCTGCCCTTCGAGGTGCCATGTATCGTCAACGGCAAGCCCGTACGTACAACTGTCCATCATTCAACTTGGAGTGCACACACTGATGCAGCGCATACAACGGCATCTATAGGTCAAGACAGGCAAGATCGCAAAACAGCCTCTCCCCCACGACCATGCCAACCACCTCGCTACCTACCACGAAGCCGACGAGGCGACAGTGCAGGCCGCGATTGACGGTGCGCTGGCTGCCAAGGCGGAGTGGGAGACGTTGCCCTGGAGTGACAGGGCCGCGATCTTCTTGAAGGCCGCTGACTTGGTCAGTGGGAAGTACAGGTACAAGTTGCTGGCGGCCACTATCCTTGGACAGGGAAAGAATGCGTGGCAGGCCGAGATCGATGCCGCTGCTGAGGTACGTCAGGGGTGTGTCGGTTTCATAATGACGGAGCTCATGGAGAGCTGTTCGTAGTTGGCAGACTTCTTGCGCTTCGGTGTCAAGTACGTTGAGGACCTGTACTCGATTCAGCCTCCCCGGAACACTGCTGGAAGCTGGAAGTGCGTATGTCATGATCCCGCGTCCTATGCATAGACTGACTGTATTTGTCGCAGCCGCACAGAGTACCGTGCCCTTGAGGGCTTTGTGTTCGCCGTTTCGCCCTTCAACTTCACCGCTATCGGTGGTAACCTCTGCGCTAGTAAGTTGACCATTGCATCATGCTATCTGACGGGATAAAACTGACATCTCGGTTAACAGCTCCCGCTCTCGTGGGTAACGTTGTAGTATGGAAGCCTTCACCCGCGGCTACGTACTCCAACTACATTGTCTACAAGATCTTCGAAGAAGCTGGTGTGCCTGCTGGCGTCATCCAGTTCGTTCCTGGTCCCCCTGCGGAGGTTGCCGCCCAGGTTATCTCCAACCCGAACTTCGCTGCCTTGCACTTTACCGGCAGCACCTTTGTCTTCAAGAAGTTGTGGAAAGATATCGGCGCGAACATTGACAACTACAAGAGCTACCCGCGCTTGGTCGGTGAGACGGGTGGGAAGAACTTCCATCTCGTGCACAAGAGTGCGGAGGTGAAGAACGCCGTGTTGCAGACCGTGAGGGCTGCGTTTGAGTATCAGGGTACGTAGAACGCGAGGACGTAACATGGAAAAGTGAGGCTGATTGGGACGTGACACACGTTGCAGGACAAAAGTGCTCTGCTCTGTCGCGGCTCTACGTGTCTTCCTCCGTTTGGAACAACGGCTTCAAGGATCAGCTCCTCACCGAAGTCGCGAAGCTCAAGGTTGGCCCGCAGACTGAGTGGACGAACTTCATTGGTCCAGTCATGTAAGTGATTTATGTCGTGGCGTACCCCTCAATATGCTGATAAATGGTTGCGCATATAGCGGACGACCAGCATACGACAAGATCACTAGCTACATCCAGAAGGCCAAGGAGGCTGGTGGCGAGATCCTTATTGGTGGTTCTGGTACGTTTTCCTACTACTATATGCGCAGTTTGAGTTTACTAAGTATCCCCATATGCAGGTGATGACTCCAAGGGTTACTACGTCCAGCCCACGGTTATCCTCACCAAGGACCCGAAGTCCGTCACACTGGTTGAGGAGATCTTTGGCCCAGTCCTCACTGTCTTTGTCTACGAGGACGCGGACTACGAGAAGACCCTGGACCTCATCGATACCACGACTCAGTACGGTTTGACCGGAGCCATGTAAGCCTCATTTCTCCCTCTCGTGGCTGCCTTCTTCTGATACATATGTACCCTCTGCAGCTTCTCATCAGACCGCAAGGCCCTCCTTCAGGCTACCAACAGGCTCCGTAACGCTGCCGGTAACGTGTACTACAACGAGAAGTGCACGGGCGCAGTCGTCGGCCAGCAGCCCTTCGGTGGTGCTCGTGGAAGCGGTACCAACGACAAAGCTGGAAGCATGGCCATCTTCTACCGCTTCGTCTCCGCGAGGAGCATCAAGGAGAACTTTGTCGGATTGGAGGACTTCTTGTACCCGTCTAACTTCGAGTGATTGTCCTCCCTTGTTATCCCTGGGTCAGTGTGAAACAAAAGATATATATGTTGTATGATAGTACTACAAGTTAGCCATATACAAATGTAGCGATGATTTCTTGATTTTACTTTGGTTTTAGAATCACTCTGAGCTTTGCAACATCCCGCCCTAGCGCTAATATTCGTTCGCTCACCGACGCGCGCTTGCAACATCCCCACCCTCTCTTGTCCATTGACCACTCAGACCGTCTGATAAGGTCTCGTCACCTTCATTTGGGCCCCCAACAACACAGCACACGCAAAGCTATGTCAAAACGCGGAGCTTCTCCCCCGCCAGGCGGCGCACTCATCAAGAGAGTACGCTCGTCTTCGCCACAGCCGAACAACCAAATTGCCATTTCGACTGGCAATAATGAGCGCGAGCAAGGGTTGATTAGGACGGTGAAGCGGACGAGTAGCTTGGAGGCTCCTATTATTAGCTTGTCGGGCTCGCATGGGGTAAGTGAACGTTTTGTGAGGTTTGCACGTGTGTGTGGCTGAGATTCGGTGGCTTTGTGTAGGCGGAAATTATGAGCTGTAGGTTCGACCCTTCGGGCCAGAACATCGCTGCGTGTTCAGCAGATAGAGGTGTCTGTACGTATCATAAATTCAGCACTTTATCTTTACGTGACTAAAGACGAACTGCGTTCTAGCATTATGGAAGACGTATTCACCAAATACCAACTATGGCCTCCTCTCAAGCCTGCACAAAGCCCCCATCCTCGACCTCCAATGGTCTCTCATCTCACAGCTCATATATACAGCCTCAGCAGACCAAACCATCAACATCACTGACCTCACGAACGGGAGTCGTGTCAGGAAGCTCCGTGCTCACAGAGGGATCATCAACTCGCTCGATCGGACGCTGTCTGGTGCTGCTGGCACAGAGCTGCTTGTTTCTGGCTCGGACGATGGGACGGTGAGAGTTTGGGAGGGAGGCGAGGAGGGTGATAAACAGCCCGTGGCGGTGTTTGAGGTTGGGTGTCCTGTGACGGCTGTTTGCTGGAGTGCGGATGGGTCTAGTATCTATGCTGGGGCGCTGGATAATGAGATTCACGTACGTTTTCTCTTCTCTACGTTGTATTTTCCACTAAGCTCACGTTCTAATTCTGACGCAGGTTCTTGACCTCCGCAAGCAAGAAGAGGTATACACCCTAGCGGGACACGTCGACACACCCACCTCTCTCTCCCTCTCTCCGAACGGTTCATATCTCTTGTCGCCTTCTCTATCCTCACAAACAATCATCCACGACGTTCGACCGTTCTCGCCCAACCCCAACCGTATACACCGAGTCCTGGTGGGCGCCCCCGCTGGTTTCGAAAATACGCTATTGCGAGGCGCATGGAGTAGAAATGATGATGGAAAACGTGTGGGTGTTGGGGGTGCTGATAGGACGGTGACTATATGGGATGTGGACTCTGGGAAGGTTCTTTACAAGGTGTGTTGGAGTGACACTCTTCTATTCTACATGTTCCTGAAGTCTGGTTTCGTATAGCTCCCCGGTCATAAGGGCACAGTCACCGCCGTCGACTTCCACCCCAAGGAGCCTATCAGTGCGTCTCTTTTCGCGGCGCCATAAACTAATTCTAATCAATACCTCTCCTCAGTCCTGACTGGTAGCAAGGACGGCACCATGCTATTGGGCGAAATCGAACCGTCATTGACTGTGTAACGGCCGCTACGGTCTCACAAAATTGCTCAGGTCTCCGTGGTATGAGTACGTATATACAGTAGATTGGCGGTGTACAGGTGGGGTGTGCTAGATACAATACAGAGAGCATTATTTGAAAGTGAAAGCGAGCATGCGATGGGATGAAAGCAACGAATCCAGAACCTCGAAAACATAAGCGTACAATAGGCCACTAAATTTACAAATCATCACGAAAAAGGGGAGCAAGGATGATCCTGGACGAACTCAACTCAGTCTTGGTCAGGATAATACCGATCCGTATGGAAACTAGTCAACGTAGCCATAAACTGCTCCATATACCACCACCTCGTCCCCTCCCCATTCTTCCCCTTTGCACCCTTCTTCTTCTTTCCCTTCCCCTCGTCGTCGTCCCCAGCCCTCCTAGCCAGCTGAACCCACGTAGCAGTAAGCCCCACGCCCACCGGTATCTTCTCAACGGACGCCGGGTCCAGCAACACCATGATCTCCTCCTTCGTCGGGTCGAACTCTGCGTCCCCGCGTGAGTGGGATTGCAGGACGGGGAGGGTGACGTCTGAGCCGATGTGGTTCCCCACTTTCTTCCACGGTGCGAGAACTACGTGTGCGAGTTTGCTTTCTAGCTCATTCTCTACATCTGCGCTCCCCGTCTTACCAGTAGTAGTGGCACCCTTGCCAGATTTGCCCTTGTTCGAAGCCTCAGAAGAAGAAGGTTTGACGACCCTAACAACCCGCCTCGTCGACCTCTCCACGACACCCGTCGTATATCTCTCACCCAACACCCGCACCGTCTCCTCACCCAGCAACCTCACCAACGTCACATCCTCCTCGATCTTCCACGCATCGTCTACCGCAGGCGTCGGAGACCCAGAGCGTTCTGCACCCCATCCACCATTGGCGGTGTCTCCCCATCCACCCCCTCCGGCCAAGTCGTTGGTGCCACTGGCAGATCCCCAGGCTCCCCAACCGTCTGAAGGGGCGACCTCGACGCCGTTGATGTCGACGTTGTCGGCGATTGCGTCTTTGAGAGCGGTGGCGTCAACGTCGACATCGACGGACATTCCATTTGAGTTTATGACTATGGTGTCTTTGTCTTCTTCATCGGTGGTAGTAATAGTTGGGGCGGCTTCGCCGCTCTCGAGCTTTCGCTTTTTAGCGTTGGCGGGTGAATTATCGTCCAAGTCCGCCGCTTCTTCAACTTCCTCTGTATCTGCTACCTCGACTACCGTGACATCCTGCGCCTTCGGGAAGTTCCCGTCCGTCTCCGTTCCGCCTTCACCATCATCATCGTCGTCCCAAAGCTTCAACGTATTCGTCATATTCCCCCACATCTGCCTAAACCCCTTACTAACCCCATCCTCCAACGTCTTCGCGACCACAAACGTCGCAGGGAGCTCTACCTCCGCGCGCTCAGCGACTTTGAGCGCACGCTGCAGACCTCTCTGGATGTCGGGCTCGGGGAAGGCGTTCACGAAGAGCAGGAAACGGAGGAAGAAGCCGAGGAGGAGAGGGCATTGTTCGCTTCGGGCTTTGTCCCTAATATAACAAACATAATCAGTATTAAGGTAATGTCAGTTTTTGTGAGGATATGGAGGTAGTAAGAAGAAGAAGAGACAGACCAGGCTAGACCTTTGTCTCGCCAGTGGGCGGAGAAGAATATCTTGATCGTGTTCTCCGTATCATGCAAGAACTCCTGCATACGCTGGTCCTTCTTCGCATCGCGCTGTTCACGCATAAGTTCCCTCGCTGCATCGTCCAGCGGCGGTTTACTACTACTACTCTCCTTCGAAGCCGCCTTGTTGCGCTCCTGTGCGATTTTGAGACCTTCCTGCGGGTCGTCCACTCTTTCTACCGGAACGTCCTCCTTGACGTTGACGTACTCTTCGTTGTCGTCTTCGTCGTCGTCGGCCTGCGCGACGGGGGCTTGGCCGCCTTTCTTGCGTTTACTGGGAGGCGGCTGGATACTCGTGATGAGACCTATGTAGAGCCTGATCTATCGTGATAGAATGCAGTGTTGGTTAGAGCTAGTAGTGTACGAAATATTAGAGCAAGACTCACTTGATCCCAGAGGTTCAGGAGCGGGTTCGTCGTAGGTGGCCAAGCCCTGCTGTTCTTGAAGTCCCAGCTAGCCTGCCACAGCCGATCGAACTCCGACGACGCCCTGCACTCACTCGCGATCAGTCACCCCGTCTTCTTACTGCAATGTCTTCACAACACAACTTACGGATCGTACGAAAAATGATGCGCCCTCTCATGCGACCGCCACTCCTCATGCCACGCAATCCGTCTCACACTCCCATCGGCAGTGACCTGCGTAGCGTTCGCAAGTCTCTTCTTCCCCATCTTCTTCTCCTCGAGCGTAAGATCGTGTCGAGAATTCAGCGTGAGCGTAGGTACACCGCGCCCGTCGACTTCGCCGTCTGTTCCGTCTGCGTCGATCTGGATGACGATCCCGGGCTCTTTGAACGCGGTGAAGGGGGTGATGGTCACTCCTGGGGGTGGGGTGGGGAACGGCGGGAATGTATAAAAGGGTCTCGGAGGCTCATCAGTATTTGTCTGAACGGTGGTCATTTCGTCTCCGGGGGTCGTTTCTCGACTCGCGTATGGACGTAAGAACGGAGGCGGGCTTTTACATATGTGGCTGGGATAGCAATCTCGGGGGATGCCGAGACGGGGACTTCGCGTGTGTACGCGTTCTGCACGCGTTCTCTAACCTCCTTTGGGTGGCGGACTGTGCCAGATTGCGTTTAGATAGTTGTTTTACGCGAATATCGCCGTGTTTTGTTTATGACCATGGAGAAAGATGAGCTTTGCGATGAAGTACTTTACGATATTGGCGTGACTGACGCGTGACGTAGCCGCGTTGAGTGACAGATCGCGATCGGTTAATGAGCGCATTAATCAGTGTAGCTAAACAGATAACATTCCGTACAGGTCAAATACACCTGCTGTCGTACAAGAGTAAAGACAAGGTATCCAGAATCGAATATTGAGGGGATATCATGGTATATATGGCCTAATAAATCGAGCACTAGTGAAGGAGGATCAGCACCAGGCCACCAAAAAGTCGCACAGAACCACTCACAGTAAATCATAATCAAGAAACAACCTTCCTCTTCTTCTTCGTCGGATGACTCTCCTCCATATCCACATCCCCATCCTCGCCCACCTCAGCACTCACAACAACCCCAAGCCTCGACCTAGACGGCGTCGGCCTCTTCAAACTCTCACTCCTCTTATTAAACTCAGCAGCCAACCGCGTAACATGTCCCCCCTGTCCTTGCCCCTGCCTGCCCCGGCTAGTCGACCTCGTACGTGGCGTGCCACTAGTGCTAGGATTGCCCCTACGCGTAGGCGACAGAGACAACTTCCTCGCACCGCTCGCCGCCGTCTCAACGTCCGAATCTTCAATCAGAGGTTTACTCTTCGGTGGGCGGCCTCTGCGTTTCGGAGCAGGGGTCACGGTCCCTGAGGACTCTGCACCGCCGTCATCGTGAGGTTCGTCGACTTTGCGTTTGGGAGGCCGGCCGCGACGTTTTGGAGGTGCGGACGTCGGAGTTGCGACTGTGTTAGCCGGGGCCTTGGCGGTCGACGAACCAGCCGTCTTGGTACTGCTATCCCCTTCTTGCAATTGCAATTCCTGATCCACGTCCATCTTGTCCTCCTCCTCCTTTCCCTTCCCTTCCTCTTTCTCTTTCTCATCTGCCTTGACCTTGGATTTGGACTTGCGCGGTGCAGCTTTCTTCTTTCTCGCAGGACCAGCCTGAGCATTCTCTTTACCCTTGCCTGTTATCTCCTCCACACCGCTATCACTCTCGCCCTCGCTTCCTTCCTCGTCCGTGCTGGCCTCTCTATATGTCTGACGAGCGCGCTTGCGCGTGGACGTACCGCGACGGGGCATACGGTCACGAATACCGTGACAGTTTAGTCGTAAGCAGGATGTTAGCTTGTCGTCCAAAGGCGTCGAGTCTGCGCGGAACCTCGCTCGCTTCACGTCCGTCTACAAATCCATAATTAGCCCTGCCGCATACAAGACATATGCATATACTATCAGCACGTACAGTATGTTTCCCCTCATAACACCACCCCTCCGGAGGACCCTGGCTCCCATCCCCCTCCGACGTCCTCCCACAACACCCCCACAGCGTCTCATACATCGCCATCAACGAACCACTCACCCCACTGCCCCTCCCAACCCTCTCAACCTCAGCACTCTCATCATCATGCGGCACCAAACAGCTTCTGTCATCATTCTCAACTTCCGTAAAGTCCTTGTGGCACCGCACACAGTGCAGTTTCGGCGGAGGCGTCAGAGTGTTGAAGAAGGCGCATAATGCCTCGAGTGTGTCCGAAGAGACTGAGGCTGAGGAGGAGGAGAGCTGCTCGAGGACGTAGGCGTGCAGGGTCTTGGGAGGGACGGTCTTGATGAGCGTTGTGAGGCTTGAGGTCGTCGGGAGGAGAGCCGGCTGGGTTGGTTCTGTCTGCACGGGCGTCGGGAGGACGAGAGGCTCGGAGATCTGACGCGTTGAGGCTGCTGAGTAGCTCGTGTTGTTTGCGGTTGTGGGCGCAGGAGAGGTACGGCGGGCTATGGAAGCAGAGTCGATCGACGGCGACGGCGTTCGCAGCTGTTGCACTGCATCCTTCTCTTTCTCTTTCTCCTTCGCGGGCGTCGTTGTAGTTGCAGGGAGGTCCGTCACGATAGGAGGCGGAGACGAAGGAAGAGGAACGTTCGCCGCGGCCGCAGGAGAATTGATATTCGAAGTAGATTGGGTTTTCTTCACGAAGAACCCAAAGACTTTGCTTGCCATGCTTCAAGGAGATTTCAGGGAGATAGAGATATTACGTGTTAGATGGATGTTGGTATCGTAGATGACAGTTGTGAAGAGTAGATATAGCACATAGGATGTCGACACGTTTTGAAAACGCGTCGGGTGGCCGTAGAGAGCGTGAATGGAACGTGGAGACCATGCACGAGCCTGCATTGCGGCCATTGCTTGAAATGGGCGTCTGTAGGCGTGGGAAATGCAGTATTCAAGTAACCAGCTGTATTTACTTCATGTACCGCCAATTTACTGTTGATCTTTTGCTTAGCTTTTGCTTAGGTTATCGCATCGTTCCCGTTCGTCGAATGCGACGTTTCATTGATGAAGAATGTCTGGAAGACGACGACCGAGCTGGTTCAGCCTGAGAGGCTGCCGAAGGTCGATTATTTGGTGCTCTCGCAATTAAAGACACCATAACCACGAGAGCGGACAAGACGGGGGATGGGATTGACAAGAAGCTGGCGGCTCATTCCTGTTCGCGTACGAAGTGTGTTTACTAGCTCTTTCTTGGTTCTGAATACAAGTGCTGATTGAGAAGTGCACCTACATAACTCTTTGAGTGTTACGGGCGTTAAGCTTCAAGTTCCCTCCTGACTCTGACGTACGCGTTGCGAAGCTAGCAGCTCATAATTTTGAACAGGTAAGTGACTGAAATGCACTCGCTTGACGGTGTACAACACTGTCTGTTAATGATCCGAAGGCTCAATTTGATCGTGTTCATACCAGAGGCAGAACTGGAGTACCACGATTTGCGGCAAACTGTACCAGAACGTCACTACCTTTCTGCATCTGGAGAGCACAGCTATCTCATACCGACCGCACATCCAAATAATATGGCCTCTATTGAGGGTGGTACTGCTATGGAATATCCTAGAAAGCGAGCAAGATCCCGTTCGCCGAGTCCCAGCTCAGCACCCCAAGATACAGAAGTCAGGCTCTCCCCATCATACGTACACGATGCAGAGTATTATCTGGACGATGGAAACGTAGTGATTGCTGTTCAAAACACGGTCTTTCGCGTGCATCGTAGTGTGCTGTCCATGCACTCAGATGTGTTTCGCGACATGTTTGCTGTCTCTCAAGCGACCACCGCTGAGACCTTGGACGGATGTCCTTTGATACACCTGCAAGAAGACGCTAGGATGTTTGGAAAGATGATAGACACATTCTACCGAGGATCAACGAGGTTTGTTATTGTCTCCGTTACTTGAGAATATTATTACAACGTTGGCCATAGCGACTACGCCAATCCTCGGGCTACGTGGACGATGACTGAACTCTGTGGCCTCCTTGAACTCGGATACAAGTACTACGTCGAGAGCTTGCGTGGCATGGCAATTACTAGGATCAAGACTATGCTACCCTCCGAATCGGTAAACAGATGGGTTCCGATATACAAAGGCATGAGGAACGCACGTGTCATCTTCGAACTTGAAGATAATGAACAACCTGGCCGCGGAGTTTCGTTGGACACCCAATGTGTTATGCTTACCCACCTTATCGAGCAGATTCGCAAATTCGATGATCTCGCACATAACCTCCCTATAGCCTTATACGCACACTCTCAAACCCTCCACAGTGTGAGCACTGGCATGATGCCTAATGATGGACGGGCTATCATTTCAAGTCTTCTGTCATCGACATCCACGGCCGACGATGTAATAACGTGTCTACAAGCTACCCCGATGCTCTTCTCCCGAAGAGATTACATATGTAACTCTATCCTCGATCCTGCTATGCGCGAGGGTTGCGCGGACAAGATCAAGTGCGCAGATGCTTTGCTACAGATTGCTTTCATTCTAGCGTCCGATCGGGAGCGCGTGGGCTATCCGGACCCTCTTGATCTCGACAAGTACGCTGCAGGCATCTTGACCGAGTCAGACTTAGGAGAGTTACTATGCTCTTCGTGTTGCAAGAAGATCATTGCAGAAATTCTCAGACGTCGTCGCTCTACTTGGAAATATCTCGGACTTTGGTTCCAATTACCTGAGTGGCGACCGATGGATGACGATGACTAACCGGTCTGACTAGCAGCCAGGTGAGTTATCATTTACGCTACTTATGAAGCAGACTCTAAGTACTATATCACTGTCGTCCGTATAACAAGGATATCTTCTCAGTGTAGTGTATGGTTTATACCATAACTCAACTCACAAAGGCAATCAGACGTCCAGTGGTACATGCACTGCATATCGAGTACGTAGTAGTAAGACGACAATAAATACAGCGTGAGCAAAGCCGGGCTTCGCACCTGAGACACGACAAAAGGTAAACAAAGATTAGAAGAACGCGCACAGAGACGTAGCGACGAAGGGAGAACGCTGACGGTGCCTAAGTAAAACACAGCAACAGACGAAAGCAGAACCCTAATCTAACAAAAGGAAAGGAGTTGAAAGGGGTAAGCAAAGAGCGACAGTAGTTGGAAGATATTTAGAATTTATAGAATAAGTCACGGTGAAGGGGAGAGGAGAGTTCTCGCTCGGAGTATATGATGGAGAGTGGAATAACAAAACGGTACGAAGAGGGCCGGTGCTGCAAGGTGAAGGGCCGGAAGGTTTGCTTTGGGATGAGCTTGAGGTTAGCTCGGAGAGATACAGGATAGTATCGTAGGGCGATTGTCGAAGAGGAAAGGTGTGCACCGATGTCTAGCGCGACGAGAACGGCAGCGATGTCCGAAGAGACCATAACGGCAGAGGAGTGTACCTAAGAGGGATCGAAGAAGCGGGCAGTTTGTATACAAGACCACAGTTGTCCGTTGAGCAGAAATACAGCGGCATCGATATAATCACGGTGAACCTGAGAAAAAGAACAGGAAAGGTAGGTCATAAGGTGCACGTGAATATTCGTCGCAACTAAGCGGAAGGCGAAAGTGCCAGTGTGGCCACTAGCGTCTTCCGGGATAATGCTCCATAGCTTCGTTGCGATCGAAGCCCAACGGATAGCTTGACAAGTCACTTGTCAAAGCGAGTGTGTCCAAACTTGCACGCTGTCTACCCAGGGAGGTAAAGCTCGACGGAGGTGAGCTTGCGGCTTCCGAACTGGTGCTGGTACCGGAGTCGATCTGGAAGGGGAACGAGCCAAGACCATTCGACATGGTCGACAGCTGTGATCCGGTCGACATACCAAGCATCTTGCGGTTAGGGACAGGGAGGGGCGACTCGGGTGGAGCCGGCGTGGCTTCGCTGGTAGCCTTTGCAGGCGCATCGTTGAAGGTCTGCTGCGCGAGTGGTGAGCGGGGAGGAGTGCGGATCGGTCTGTCAGAGATTGGTGACGGCGGGACGAAATGGAAGCCTTCAAGGATAGAGTCTGCACGCGTGGATGTAGTCATCACAGATGCTTGAGACATCCTGGGGTTCAAGTTCTCGAATGCCTTCTTTTGCTGACGTTCCAATGCACCTCCAAGCGGGGAGGGTACGGCTGCTGTAGTGTTAGTCGTCGACGGAGAAACAATCTTGGCGCTCGTCATGCGGTATTGCGATTTTGTGCTCAGAGGCGCACTGTTAGGAGTGACGGGGAGGTCGCTAGACGGTGGCATTGCAGACAACATCGATGCCGAAGTAATCGTCTGTGGGGACAGTTGGTTGAGCCCTAAGTGTACACGAGCGGCCATGCCAATGTTTGCATCAATGACGGATGCTGCCTGGGTGTATGTACTCGCGGGCCTCTCTGCTGTCTTGTTCCATGGCTGGCGTGGACTCTGAGGATCCCAGTGCTGCTCCTCGCTACCGCCAAACGTTGCATTTGTAGCAGCTGGAGAGGGCGCTGGTGCAGGAGAACTGGGGGCGTCGCTATGGTAGGGAGAATGCTCATCTGCGAAAGGATCATGGCGTACTGACAGTTCCTGGCCTTCCAAACCTCCTTGCTCCTGTTCTTCCATCATAGACGGCATAGGTCCAAATGCCTCGTTCCTAGCGAGAGGCGAGCGGATGGAAGGACGGTTGGTAAGAGACGTAGCCTTCGGCGTTCCTTGCTCGTCGGTGGAGTAGACGGAACCTGACCCAGCTGTCGTCGGAGGACGGATGACCTCCGCCCGCACAACACCCACAACCTGTTTCACGGTACCACGGGTAGGTGTAACGATGACCGGTGCCTCGTTGAGTAGATCGCTGGCGAAACTGCCTGTCGTCATGAACGAGTTTCTAAAGTTAGCCGTAACACCGGAAGCCGTGGAGGGCGCGCCCTTGGTGCCCGTGGGAGTCACCAATTCGTTCGAGACACTGCTTTGGTTCAAGCTGATGTCGACGCCGGGGGCGCGCTCCGGTCGCGCAGGGATGGAACCCTGTGTAGCTTTCGTCGAAGAAGGCTGGTCGGAGGTCCGCTGGGACATGGAGCCGTGTGGAACGAGCGCGATGGGAATGACATTCGACCGTGTACCAGTTGAGGCGC
Source organism: Irpex sp. M6601 (assembly GCA_037039805.1). Lineage (NCBI taxonomy): Eukaryota > Fungi > Basidiomycota > Agaricomycetes > Polyporales > Irpicaceae > Irpex > Irpex sp. M6601. Next base: position 95,184 of record JAXQGN010002299.1, on the reverse strand, counting down.
TCTGAATGGACTGGGCATCAGCAAAGGGATCGGATTGTCGAGGAGCAATTCGCTGAGCGATATGGCCGTTGGTCGCTGCGATGGAGTCTCCACGGGACTCGGGGTCGAGGTTGATGGTCGCGTTCGAAGCACCGCCGTATATCCTAACAGACTGCAATTCTTGCGGAGGGGGATCGTCTGGCTTCTCATTGTGTGGGTCGGGTCGGTTGAGCACATCTTCAGCGCGAGCAGGGGTTTCAGGCTTGGCGCCAGCTGCTGCGGCGGTGGCGGATTGCTGAAGGAGGCGTTGTCTTCGACGATACCACAGAAGTGCAAGGACGATAACCGCAATGAACACAACAGCAGCAATGACTGCGCCTGCGATAGCACCAGGGCTTACTCCCTTCTTCGAGGCATTGGAGGAATTGCTGATCGCGACACAGGTATTCGCTGCGCAGGTAGTGCAAGATCTAGTGGAGACGTTAAGTAATTGTATCGCACGCAGACAGCTTCAAACACACCTAGTCGTAGAAATACACTGCTCGTTGGCCTGACAGTTGCAAGGAGGGGGCGAAGGACAAGTGACACAGTCGCGAGCAAAGACATGGTGCATGAAGGGATCCATAACGACGAGAGACCAGTGAAAGTCGGTGAGGTTCAAGGAACGTGAGGGTTTGAGAAGAAAGAACGAGACAAGGTGAAGTCGACAAAAGGCCCTGCGATGTCCAGCACGGCGAGAACGACGAGGAAGAGCGAAATGGCGGGGATCAACGTCGTCGTCGTCAACTGGTCTGGGTCTAGCGGGCACCGGATTGGCGCTGATAGCCCTAGCACTCGGGCGCTTGGCAAATCAGGCTTTCTGTTTCGGCCGCCTTTGCAACCCTTTGTACACGACCTAGGCCCGACGGAGATGTCCAAAACAGTAAGATACAGATGGTATTCAGAATACAGGGACAGTTGAATGTAGTGGATACAGTTGAATGCGAGTGCAGTAATGAATGTTCCGGGTACTATGCAGTTGAGTGTGTGCTTTATGCGTCTGTCTAATATCATCCGTCGACGTAACTTACGAGCTGTTGAACTCGGTGAAATGATGGAGGCGATGTTTGCAACAGGCCTATTAATATTGCGATATGTGCCGTTCAATGACTGTAATCGTATCTGTTGTGTGGGGTTCTCATGTCAGTGATACGTCAACTAGACGACCTATGAGACACTTACTTCCTGTAAAAGGTCTCTGAATCCGCAGGTACCTGGAAACGATGTTGAGCAAATGGCACAGATTAGTGTAATTAGAAGCCATAAGAGATCTTACTTCGTCGCTTCTCGCACCACGAGTCTTTCTGCCAGCCTTCTCCAGTTCTCGGCGATGCTCACGGTCTTCGCGTAACCACTGCAAAGCGACGTTATACAATTGAGAATCACGTCCCGTCTTCGCTGCGTCTGCAAATGGCCAGAGGCTTGGTTCCCTGACAAATGCGCCCAAACGCATGTGTGCTACGTGCGTAGGGAAGCTGTTCAATCCGTCAAAGATATGTGTGGCATCTGTGAGAACCAAAGACGTTAGATTCCAATCTGATACAGATGTATAGCTGTGGGAGACATCATACAAAGGATAGTTGCGCCCCGTTTTTCGCTATCGCTCTTCAGGAAGGTGAGAAGGTCGTCTCTCACCAACACGTCGAGATCAACAGTGACCTGATTGGTGGAAGATGCATGAATGACTGGACAAAATCAAGGGCTTGTATGTAAGCCTCACCTCATCCAGAAGCAGGACGTCCCATTCTCCCATCAACCCCATAACGAGCTGTACACGCCTCCTCTCTCCGTCACTAATGGCATGCATGTGCCAGTCTAGATCGACGTCCAGAATATCCAACAGAATATCGCGGCGCTCTTTATGGCGGTAACCACCCACGGAATTGAGAAAATCTGCGACGACGATGTCCCCTCTGACGACGGGGTTCATGGCCCTGTGAACAGACCCATCATATCAGAACTTGACAACAAGACAATTCGTATTTCAGGACAAACCATTCAGTCCCTAGGAACGCGACTCCCCCAGGATACTGCCTAAACACGTCTTTCTCCTTGATGAGCACTTCTGCGCCCTTTATGAGCCGTTTGCCGGCTAGGATCTGCAGCAAGGTGGACTTTCCAGCTAAGTAAGAGTAAGACGTCGAGTAGCAATTAACGCAATGTAAAAATCGCGCACCTCCGTTCGCACCGATCAAAATCGTTCGTGAGCCCTTTGGTAACGCCAAGGAGATATTTGTGAGCGATGGTTCGACGCGCGGGTCATTCGGAACGTGCGAAAACGTGAGGTTATTCACGTATATCTCTGATGACTGTGACATAACTACAGAGTCGGCAAAGATGTTAAGAGCTAGATGGTCTCGCGCACTGTCCTGCAGAGGCCGATGAGACAAGATGGGACAGTGGTGGTTGCGGAGAGAGCTGGTTGATGGCCTTCGCACTTGGGAAACGCAATCTGACGGCCAGAATCGATGCAGGCGTTTGTGGTGCTACTGAACGCCATGGCGCATCAAATTCCCACGGGTACCTTGTGTTCAGACCGCTGAAGCCGTAAAGTAAGGAATGAAATGGATATTTTAAAAGTACATGTACATAACTAAGGCTGATCATCGCCCGTCCAGTATACTATAATGACTCCACGGCTGCCACACTCTATTAATTGGCAAAGGTTTTTTGCAGTCCTCAGGCAATCCCAGCCTTTCTGACAAAAGCTCTTCGTCATTTTTGTACCCACGTATCTCCTCGAATATGACCTGACCTGTTGGACGCGCAAACTTCCACGAACTGCGTTTCCAGCTCATGAAAGCTTGACCAGCATGGGACTTAGGGTCGCCTATGAAGCGCAAAATATCCACCTGTTAAGCTGGATCACTGACCGCGATTAGTATTCACTAAAGGAAGCAGACTGCACTTGACTAGAGTATGTATAACGCTCACTTCCTCCGCGACGCATCTATAGACACACTAAGAACACTGATTTGGCAAGTCAAAGTCTATTCATCATCAATTATAGTCGTACAAGATCTACCCGGCACAAATACATGCCAAATACACGTCTAAAGCAAATAGTACAACCCAAGCTGCGGTAGACAACTCAGATAAAAATACAATAGTGGATAATAGTGTGGTTGATGTTGAGCCTTATGAGCGAATGTGGTCTCCAAGGCCATTTAGGAGCTCAAAGCAGCAACCTTGGCCTTGATGACATCAACGACAGCTGGCTCAGCGAGAGTCGACAAGTCGCCGAGCTGGTCACCCTCGCCGGCGATGATCTTGCGCATGATGCGACGCATGATCTTGCCAGAGCGAGTCTTGGGCAGGTCAGAGACGATGTAGATCTTCTTGGGTGCGGCAAAGGGACCGATGACCTTGCGGACTTGCTGAACAAGCTCCTTGATGAGGCCGGCTTCGTTAGCCGGGTCGTACTTGAACTCCCTGATGTAGACGTTAAGTAAGTCAAACGATCAAGGATGGGTGAAGTTGTACGTACCGCTTGAGAGTGACGAAGGAGTGGACGGCCTGGCCAGTGAGCTCATCGTTGGCACCGATGACGGCCGCCTCGGCAACACCATCGTAGAGGATAAGTGCGGACTCGATCTCGGCAGTGGACAGACGATGGCCAGAGACGTTGATGACATCTGAAAACCAAGTTGAGTCCAATACACTAGCAAGTATTTGAAGTGAAGCGGATACTCACCGTCGACACGGCCTTTGATCCAGATGTAGCCGTCCTTGTCGCGAACGGCGCCGTCACCAGTGTAGAAGTATCCAGGGTAAGGCTAGAAGGAGACATAGTTAGTGCCAATGACGTGAGGAAGAACTTGTGTCACATACCCTCAGGTAGACATCGAGCCATCTGTTGTGGTCCTGCCAGACAGTCCTGGCAATCGATGGCCAAGTGTTCTTGAACACGAGCACACCCTCTACATTGTCGCCCTCGAGCTCCTTGCCTGTAACAGGGTCGAGCAATGCAGCCTCAATACCAAGGAATGGCACGGTAGCTGAGCCGGGCTTGGCCTCGATCGCTCCTGGGAGAGGAGATACGACGATGGAGCCAGTTTCAGTCTGGAAGAAGGTATCGACGATCGCAGCCTGTTTGCGCCCCACGTGGTCGTTCAACCAGTGCCAGGCCTCGGGGTTGATAGGTTCACCCACGGAGCCGATGGCGCGGAGAGAGCTGAGGTCAGCCTTCTGGACATACTCCTCGCCAAGACGACGGAGGAGACGGACAGCGGTAGGTGCGGTGTAGAAGTGCGTGATCTTGTGCTTGTCGATGGTCTCCCAGAAGCGGGCAGGTGTAGGGTAGACGGGAGTGGACTCGAAGACGGTCGTTGCGATACCGTTGGCGAGAGGACCGTAGACAACGTAACTGCAGCTAGCTTAGTACAAGGTCCACATCGCGAAAGGGACAGACTACTTACGTGTGGCCCGTGATCCATCCTAGGTCAGCCATGCAACCGAAGCGATCATTGGGGTGAACGTCGAAGGCATATTTGACGGAAATGGCTGAACCCAGAAGGAAGCCACCAATGGTGTGCATGATACCCTTGGGCTTGCCAGTGGAGCCAGAAGTCTATCGACATAAGTTAGTGATAGAGCTTTCTGACGAAGTGGAACAACGCACGTAGAGGATGAACAGAGAGTCTTCAGACGAGAGTAAAGCCGGAGGGCAGTAGTTGGGGACCTTGGCAGTCTCCTCGTCCCACCACTTGTCACGTCCCTCAACAAAGTTGACCGGGTTGCCAGTCCTCTTCAACACGAGGACGTGCTCGACGAGGGGGCATCCCTCGAGGGCCTTATCGGCAAGCGCTTTGATCGCGATGGTCTTGCCACCACGACGACCCTCGTCGGAAGTGATGACAACGCGGGACTTGCAGTCGTTGATACGGTCGCGGAGGGATTCGGAGGAAAACCCAGCGAAGACGACGGAGTGGATAGCACCGATACGGGCGCAGGCCATGAAGGCAGCGACGGCTTGCCAGGTCATGGGGAGGTAGATAGTGACGGTGTCACCCTTCTTGACACCGTAGGACTTGAGCACATTAGCAACACGGCTGGTCTCGCGCAGCAGCTGGCTATAGCTAATCTCTATACTCTCACTTGGCTCGTCTGCCTCGTAGATAATAGCAGTCTGTGGCCACAATGTAAGTGTCAAGTGCCTTGCATAACGCCATAAAGCAAATGCGTACCTTGTCGGGAGTTTGGAATGCCCAGCGGTCAACACAGTTGTAGGAGGCGTTGATGTATCCCTCTGGGAACCAGGCAATGTCTCCATTCTCGAAGCTTCCCGATCGCACAGTGTGGAAGGGGCGATCCCAATGAAGGGTCTCCCTGGCCATCTTAGAAAAGCTCATGAGATTCGAGTATACAGTATGAGTTGCTTGCAACATACCTTGGCCCACCATTTGTCGGCAGCGGGACCAACAGATTCAGCATGGGCTTTCTTGTAAGCTTCAAAGTCGGGTCCAATGTGGGGAACTTCAGAGCCTTGGCTGAGACGAGGGGGAACGGGGTGCTTAGCAACGGAGTCGATGGACATGTTGGTCTATGGGGATGGTAAATCTATGAAGAGAAGTGGAGGAAGTTCTAAGGAAGCTGTGAGAAGACAGAGGAGAAAAGCCGACGAGGACTGTAGAATAGAGCAGCTATGTGCTGCAGGTTATATACGATGGTGTACTCAGCGTAGACCCTGAGACGCGAGCTACCCAAAGCTTATGCCTGCAGTTGGGTACGGAGAGGATGGACGAGGTTCTTACCTGTAAGCTGGTGCCCCATATCAAACATTTGTTGTGCCTGTCGTAGAGGGTATACTTTGCAGTGCTGGGTGTCGTGCCTCACCATTACGCCTCGTCAACGAGTGAAAATGGAGACGTGAGCTTTCGCCTGGCCGACTTGTGCCCCACAGAACAAAGACAGCTGTCTGTCGGATGCCTACACTTGGGTACACTCCTCCCTGCCTGTCCTGTATCATTGGAAGAGTAAGTTATGAGATAACAGATGCCTATGCCATTGTCAGCCAATCAGATTCAAGAAGTCTACGCTGGGCGCACTCCTGGTCCCCTATGATATACTCCGATCCTGACGCGTCTCTGTCCGGATGCGCAGGCAAAGGCGAGTAGCAGCGGAAGTAACGGTACTTCTCATTGGCTGCTGACAACTTGGCGTTTTACGTCGGGCTATGGACCGCGGTGAAGGCGTTTGAGCGAGGCGCATCATAATGTTTAGGGTGAATTACTCTGCAGGCTGAGTACTGGCAGCAACTGCATCCTCATCGTATGGTTAAATGACACGCTTTTCCTATGCGGTACGAGCAAGAGACAGTTCCGAGCCCTCGTATGCAAGGCGGTTTGCCGGTGGCACCATCTAGACGCCACCTCTAGCTGGACCTGTGCGGTCGTTTACCTGCAAAACAAGAATCAGAAAGATATACATCTCTGCATTTTAGAGCGAAGCTACCCATTCATAGAAAACTTTAAGGACAATAACCTACGCTCAATGTTAATCCATCCTGGTCACGGTAGGAGGCAAAGATCTCAAGCGCCTGCGCCGCCAGTTAGCCGGATATAGACGCCCAACTTGATCGCCGCAGATCACGTGGATAATAAAGAGCGCCCGAGAATTCGGCGACGGCAGTGAGTATGTAGTGAGACTAGAATTCTAAACGGTGAACTTCAACGTCGACGACGCCCTCCCACAACTAATTTTCGTCCTTACGTCTCTGTACTCGGATATGGAAGGTCAAGAAATTATTGATCTCACCAAGTCCGATGCGGTGGAGGTCATAGACGTGGATGCTGCTCCGAACGAACTGCAACACTCACCAGCGGACCCGAAACGCGCTACACCTCTCAAGGAGAACACAGCAGTCATTGTAGTTGAAGATGATTTGGACCAGCAGATCTCGAAGTCGTCTAAGAAGCGCAAGAAACCTCGTAGGAAGAAGAAGCGTGCTATAGTGGATGTAGATGGTGGGGAGGATGGAGAAGTTCTGGAGGTTGAGACGGCAGACGACTCTGCTCAAATCTCCAGGGAGGTGTCCGACGAGGAGAGTGCAAGTGAGGAGCCGGTTGTGTCTACTCCATCTTCCACGAAGAAAAGGAAGACGAAGAGCAGTGCAAAGGGTCAGCTGAACCTATTGGCCAGAATCTCCGATGCGTCTACCTCCGTAAATCATGGCCTGAACGGAGACAGATACGACGAGGACCGTGATGAAAATCGCGACCAGTCGAAGACTCCTAGTAGGACACGAAAGAAACAGAAGGTTCGTGAAAAACAGCGCGCGAATAGACAGCTAGGCAAGCAGGATGCCGAGTTATCCCCTCCGCCGCCGGACGAGCCACCTCCATTTTTCATAGACGACAAGCCTACGGAACTCCCAAATAATTCCAAAGGAACATTACCTCCTCCTGCGCTTCTTGCATCTCCTGCTGCGAACGAACCTAGCACCTCTATATCTAAGGCTACCTCCGACAAGCTCCTACTGCCCCCTCACGTCTCCGTTCTTGAGTTTGACGGTGATCTTCCTATTGTGGAGATCAAGGCTCCCGAACCACTTGACTCTGAGGAAGAAGATTACATTGATTATGTCGACTACGACGGAGATCAGGTGGTGAGTATACCCCTCATAAACCATCCTATATATGTTGATCTCTATGTTGTAGAAAGGACCACGGTACTTTGATGCTGTAAACGAAGGTCCTGACACGAAGACAACAAAATCTTCACGTCTAGTTTGCAAGAGATGTGGTGCGGAAAACGAACACAGAACTCAAGAATGTCCGGTCCTTGTTGTCAGTCTCACATCGCAGCATCTTCTTTCTTTCACTGACCTCTCGCATACTCCACACATACACAATGTCGCATAGTGTCTTACATGTGGCGCGCGAGATGAGCACAGTACGCGAAGCTGCCCTATCAGCAAGGTGTGCTTCACTTGCGGGATGAAGGGCCATATCAATAGAGTCAGTCGTGCCCTCTGTCTATACAATGGCTATAGCTTACCCGAGTTGCCTAGGATTGCCCTAACCGGTACAGTCGACGAACTCGCCATGAGGCTTACGAAGATTGCGCACGTTGTGGGGCACTCCAGCATACAACGAGCGTACGTTACGTTCACTGGCACACCATTACACTGTTCTGACCGAAACATCCAGCAATGCCCTACTCTATGGCGTATATATGAATACGTTACGGAGCCTGAACGCAAAGCCATTCTTGAAGAGCGAGAGAGAAAGAGTGGGCTTGACGTAGGTGAAGGTGGCGAGGGCTATATCGGGCCGGAAGATTGGTGTTACAACTGTGGTGGTTGCGGTCATTTGGGCGACGTAAGTATATCTCTACCTTGTACATACACTCGCATTAATCTCACGTTTTCGAAACAATAGGACTGCCAGGAACTCTCGTTCCCGTATGATCATCCTAGAGAGCCATCCGCGTTCAGCGAGCACAACACTCGTTCCGGTCCATTCTCAGATGCCAAGCGCGAGACAAGGCCACAAAGTAAAGCGGCCATGTACGCAAAGCAGGCTGAAGAAGCCTGGGGAGATGGGTACGGCGCTCAGCTTCCTCTGGAGGTCGGTTTCAAGGGAAAACAGAAGGAAAAGGCGAGAATGCAGAAGCGCGCACAGGAGATACAGGAAGATGACGGGGACGATTGGTTCGCTGGTCGGGCGGGTGGGTCGAAAACACCCAATGGGCGAGACAAACGATCCGGTGGAACACCCAAGGGTCCGCGTAATAGCAAGGCGATTAGCTTCGGGAGCTTTGGGAGAGATGATGATCGTTATGGTCGAGACCGAAGAGACAGAGACAGAGATCGGGACAACGACAGAGACAGGAGAGATAGAAGAGACGACCGTGACCGACGCACCAGGGACTACGATGAGAGGCCATCCAGGTCTAACAGGTACGACTTACCCGAACCGAGCAGGGAAACCGACTCGATTCAAATTCGAGGTGCATCGAAAAGAGGCGGGGATACTTGGGGTGTCAGCATCCGAGGTGCTGCCTCTAGGCATAACGATGATCGAGAGCCAGGGAGCCGTGAGGACCTATACGAGCGACGCCGGTACGAACGGTCAAGAGATGACAGAGATGGTTATGATAGGAAGCGGGATCGTAGAGAAGCTAGTCCTCGACGGGAACCTAGGTACAAAGGAGGGTATTCGAGATGATTCTTGTCGTCGCTTTGTATTGCATCTTTCTGGCTGATTCTCGTCATGTTTCGGCACGAACATTCGCCAACTAGTTTCTCCTTGCAACAAGTCAGTTTTGATATTGTACAGCATACACATGTGCCCGTATACAACAAGGGTAACAGATCAGAAGGTAAAACATCGCGAAATAAGGAGATATGATGTCAAAGTTTTCCAAAGTTACAATATGAAACGAAAGATGAGTTTGACCTATGCCTGATAGGTTTTTCGATCAGCGGTGCCGTTGAGAGGTGGTAAGTACAGTACAATAATCCAAGCATTGTGTGGTACGAGAAAGAGTAGATCCAGAGTAGAGTCTCTATGAATGAAAGGACTTCTAATCGTCCCGTGATTGTTCGCATAGTTCGTTAGGCATAATGAGTTCGTAAAAGGTCATGTATTGAGTTCCCGGGCCTGCGTGCAATAGTGAGCTTCGTGAGAGCGAGCGATGCAACAGTCAGGCTCGCTGTTAACCCCTACCCACACCAGGGGGTATAACAACAGGCGGTGTTGACTGATTCGATCTACCAGTCAAGTCGGGATGGAGTGGCCCCCGCGAAACACGAGTATACGTTGATCTCGGGCTACCGATACTAGAAGGTGGTAGGGGAACTTTCGCCGCAGTCACAGTGCTTGTGCTTGGACTGCCAGGAAGAGGCACGCGCACAGTCGAAGCAGAACCTCCCGATCGTGGAGGTGGCAAAGGATAGATCACATTGGGAGGGGTGGGTGCGACTGCGTATGCTGGCGGCGCTAGCGGCTTACGTCTGTCGGGAGGAGTCGTGAACGACTCCATGGATGAAGAGGAGATCTGCGAAGATACAGCAGCTTGTTCGTCGTCAGATTCAGATGAAGTGTCCTTGGTCAAGGCGGAGCGACTGTATCTTCTGCCAGCGGCGTTAGACGGTGGAGGGATCACTACAGGTGTCGCGCCTTGTTGTGGGGTACTGCTGCCGGTGGGTGGCGCATAGAACTGGTATATCGGAGAAGCGCTGGAAGGCGAAGTTGATGGAGCAGTGGGAGGTCTCTCAGGCACTTGACGAGGGGTTTGTGCTGGATCAACACGAGGGGACTGCATGGGAGCCCCTACGGCTACGAAGCCAGCAGGAAGTTGATCACTCGGTATGGGTATGGGCTGAGTGGAGGGTGGGCTGCTCGGAGTTTGGGGAGCAGGTACTGGGATCGGGTTTTCAGCAGCGTTCGCAGTTAACAAACCATCTTGTGTATAGGCAATCCCAGACCTGCTAGATTCAGGACGAGACTACACGTAGGGGTTGATTAGAGGTACTAGTCATCACGAGAGTAACGAAGGATCTTACCGGTGGTTCCACAGTTATGTGAATACTGGTAGACGACATCACGCTTCCTTTAGGGCTTGGTCGCTCTTGCACACGTGGTGGGCTGCTTATTGGTGTAGAGTCAGGGGAGGACCTAGACCCGGGACGCGTGTAATAGTCGTGTTGCGGCATTTGCATGCGCTCGCGATCCATTGCAATGGGTACTGATGGTTGGGGTGCAGGCATAGTGACAGGAGCAGGAATTGGGAGTACTGGCGACGCTACGCGCGGTAATGCATAAGGGGACTATCACGGAGTCAGTAACAACGTAGATTCAGGAACCCGTCCAAGCTTACCGGTGCCACGGATGGAGACCTTTCTTCGACAATCGCACTCAAAACATTCGGCCTGGTGCTACCATAATTGCTCCTGGAAGAGCCTGCGGCGGGAGGACCTATAAGATCGAATTGTGAGAAGGTAGTGGATGCACTGTCGTCTGACTTTCGCCGTCTCAGACCGCGCCGGTGGCGGACACCTGTGGGAGTGTTTATTGAGTCAGTGTCGGAATAATTATCGTGTCTGTCTCCAGGAGGCGGTATCATCAGTGCAGGTGATTCGCGTGCAGGATCAGGTATGGGCTGCGCAGGCATTTGAGAAGGCGAGTTTCTTGGAGAATACGGCGCCGGTCCCATCTCAAACGGAGGCGGCAGACGAATTCGTTGGTCCTTGTCTATGACGGGTATATAGCCCTCCGGAGGGTAATCGCCAGGCCCAGGTGAAGGCGTACGATTGAAAGCCGGAAGTGGAGGCATTTGAGGAGGGGGTCCGGGAGGGGTCGTACTGGGAGGAGGCGGCTGAACATGAATGGGTTCAGGAGGTTGCAGAGGCTGTTCCTCCCGCGCTGGGGGAGATTCAGCAGGGGGTGTTGGAGGAGCTGTTGGCACATTCCGCATTTCAGTGCTGTCGCCGCCTGGGGATATGTATCCATCTCTTCGAACATAGCCCTTTTGCACAAACTCCTTCGCAGCAGCTGCACGACCTCTAGCATAGCCATCCTCTCGACCTTCATCATAACCAAGATTCTTCCCCCTTTCCATACCCTCTTTGATGCCTTCAATACGACCCTGGTCGCGAGCAATTTGCACGACTTTCTCCTCTTTCAGTTTCCTAGCAGTCGAGCGGGCGCGTGCAGCAGCTTCCTCCGCTTCATTTCGTTGTGCCTCCACTGCGTCCAATAACTCTTGAGCTCGAGATATTTCACGCTGTGCATTCTCAAGCTGCAGTTTATAAAGTCTCAACTCCTCGGAGAGTCGTGCAGCTTCCTGCTTCGCAGCCATACGGCCTTCGTGAGCTTCCTTGAAGCGAACAACCAGCTCCCGGGCCCTCGCCTCCGCGTTGTCGGCGCGCTGAGTCTCATCCTTGAGTCGCTCGGTGAGGTCGTGCAGAGTACTACGGAGTTCTTGTGATTCCTGTTCTTCGTGAACAAGAAGCCTAACCAGCTCCTTCGATGTACTTGCAAGACTTGTCTTATCCTTGTTATCCTTGTGAGACCGCTTGTGTTCACGAGTCCTGCTACGACTACTGGAGGAACTTTGGGGTGTCGATGGCGGATCCGAGACTGGACTGTCCATGCGAATATATTATGGGAGTTTAAGCGAGAGTGAGCTATAATGAGGTCTCAGTTTCCTTGATTATATTGTATTAGTTCCAGTACGTGCCTCAAGATGTATCAGAATACAGAAAGTCATAAAACGAGAGCTGTCAGTCTCGTGGGTCTGACGTAGAGTGGGGAACAGTTTAATGATTGTGGGGAAGGAAGATGAGTGTCCACCACAAGCTTTAACGCACCGTAAACAATCGTAACAAAGAAACAGACGAGCACACAAAAAATGTTTGCGGGAGTTTGCCAACGTCGCTCGACGCCGTGTGCGACAGTGAGAAAGGCACAATAGTGGGGAAAGGCGCTCATATAATCCCGCCCTTGCGTCGGCATCCAAATAGACATAAACACACTTACCTCGCAGCCACCATCGTCCGCAACATCGGGCGCGTCGTTATCGTCCTTCTCCGATCCTCACAGCTCGACAATAAACATAGTGAATAATGGTATGTTGTCAAGCCCTTGTTATACAACACCGACTGAAGAATCCTGGAATAGTCTAACGTCTTGCGTCCCTATCTTGCCGCAGTGCGGTCTACTCTGACTGCAGCACTGACACTCGAGGATTTCTCATCACAAGTATGAACAACACATGCATCCTACGCGACACGTAACTCATTTATAACAGATAGTAGAACGACACAACAAGCCGGAGGTAGAGGTCGGGTAAGTCACACTACTGATGTGCATTCGTTACTTAACGCAATGCTCGTATAGCGGCTCCAAGGAGGTCCTCCTCAACCCATTGACGATCTCGAGAAATGAGAATGAACGCGTCTTAATTGAACCATCGGTTAACTCTATCCGTCTCAGCATCAAGATCAAGCAGGCAGATGAGATTGAAAGGATCCTATGCCATAAGTTCACGAGGTTTATGATGCAGCGTGCGGAGAGCTTTATCGTCTTGCGTAGAAAACCGGTCAAAGTAAGCACATATTTTGCTCTTTCTGGATGTACTCTCACATCACAACTGCTAACAACCCACTCCAGGGATACGACATATCATTCCTGATCACCAATCACCATACCGATTCTATGCTAAAGCACAAAATAGTGGACTTCATCATACAGTGAGTGAGGAGCACATATCCTTCACGCCGAATTTAACGCGTCAATGCAGATTCATGGAGGAGGTGGATAAGGAAATCAGCGAGATGAAGTTAAGCTTGAATGCACGAGCGCGTGTTGTAGCCGAATCGTACTTGTCTGCGGTGAGTAACTACCGTTGGTCGCCCACCACACACCACTGACAACAAGCACAGTTCAACTCGTAGATTTTGTGTAAGACAACTCGCCGCGTGCAATACAGGATATCACGTTGTACAATACCCGGACTATCATCAATGATAACACCTCTCGGACAGATGAGCTGTAGCGTATCAACACCTTAAGGCCTGCTCTGAGTGTTCAGTCCGTGGCCCAGTACTATGGCATTCGAAACACTGGGTAACCCTGGCATCTTAGTCAACAGATTGTACTGATGAAGTGCTGCATGGAACGTAGATTCCTCGCACAGTCGTGGCCTGGTAGTAGTCGAAATCGGTCCAGGATCCCGTTGCCTTCCTCTCTGTCGATCTCTGGCCAATAATCAAATCACAGCGCACATCACCACGGATGGTTATCCACCTGAACAGCTCTTGTTGGATCTCATGCCCCTGCGTGATTGTTACTGTGATCTTCCCTTTAAATAGACCAACCCACCATTGACGAACCCCATGACACAGGAATTTTGAGGGTCTGGCTGGACCGCCCTTCACTATGTTCTCAGAACGCTCTGGCAAGTGCTCAAATCCAGCCGTCGAACCTACATGCAGCTGATTTTGTCCTGTAATCACAGATGATCCTCAGATCTTGACCGGTAGTCGCATCTCGAAGGGCGCAACATTCGCATTCTTTTTTCTCCAGATTTTCGGAGGCCATTTTGGGATTCCGATCATCCTCGCCACTTTCCTTTTCGCCCGCGTGCGACGCCATCCACTCGTTGTAAACTTTCTAGTTACTTGGGTCATTTATTCGACATCATTTTGCCTGCTGTAAGTGTTAAACCGTCGTCATCACATCGCATTATCTAAACTCCCCTGCAGTCTGTACACCGGATACCAATTCAGCTCTAATACTCCACATGTCCTATGTGTCATCCAAGCTGCTTTGATCCATGGAGTATCGCTAATGTATGTACTACCTGTATGTTTTGTATGTTTTTTCTCATTGTTTTGACTGCAGGGCTCCCATTGCCACCTTCGTTTTCATCTTTAATGTGAGACAGAGCATTCTTATTTACCACTTATCCTTTGACTGAGGTAGACAGCTATGGTCATGTACACGGATGACTACTGTACTTTCAGATGAAGATGAGGACGCAGCGCCAGTAGGGAAGAGCATGTCACGTCGCGATCGTGTAGTAGGTCCCCCTCGTATACGTAGACGGAATGCACCTGACGGTAAAATGTGTCCCTTCAGCTTCTTGCGGCACCGTACGCTGGGTTTTTCATCTGTGTGTTGGTCATACTTGCTGTAAGCCTGACATTCCGCTTGCGCATCACCACGACCGAGCTAACGCAGCTTCCCCCCAATAGGTGCCAGACCCAAATGGCCATATCATCTTCAGAGCAGAGGGCTTCTTGTACTGCACGATTCAGTCGCCTGCCACGTGAGTTTATATTCGAATTAGTATTGCATATTACCGCAGTGCTTATGCTTCGTTAGACGTATCATTCCTCTACTCGGGGGCAGCCTGATGATCTTGGCACTCATCCTCGACGGCATTGTTATGGTGAGACTGTGGCGAATGTGCAAGAGTTACGATGAATTGAAAATGAAGCGCGACTTCTCGATGTCAATCATCGTGCGAGTAATGCTAGTTTCCTTATGCTCTTTCATCGCTCTAATGTAAGTCCCTGTTGAAAGTATGCATAGTTGGTTGTGATTGATTCTACTCTGGCAGAGCACTGGGTATGTCAATCTTGCACGACGCTGTGCTAGTCGTACCACACATGATTCAGGCTATCTGTAGGTTTTGTTATCGCACGCAACGTAACAGAAATACTGATCTTCATGGTTGTAGTACCCACGGTTGCGTTCATTGTTTTCGGCACACAGACGGTAAGCGCAATGATGCCCTTTCATCGCCACACAAATTCACACACTTTTCCAACAGGATCTGCTCGAGGCTTGGGGACTTGTGAGATTGTGGAATAGGCTGAGGGAGTTCATCAGGTCCCTATCAAACCAACAACGCATCCCGAGAGAACATGATGTGTGTTGAGCCTCCATCCCAGACTCGGCGAGTGACTTGTACTTTACTGTTTTACATCAGTGTCGTATATTGAACCCCCTAAGTCATCGTACACTAACTCTGACTGATAGAGCATCTTTTCGTGTGGCAGTTCGTCAGCCTACGATGTGTGACGCTCAACCAGCGGTGGTTTATATTCTGCGTTTCACACCTCTCACATTACGGCTGGCCTGCTTTCCCTCTTCATTCTCTCATCACAGTGGCAAGTGTATGCTGTATAGTCGTTTCAGTTGAACTAACGCCGTTTCTGGATATAATACCCAAAGCTACGAACGATATGGCAGGCTCAGTCGGCGAAGCATATGTGTTTTTTGTCCTGCAAATCCTCGGAGGCCATGTTGGCATTCCTATTATCCTTCTTACCTACTCCATTACGGGTATACGACGGCACCCTTTGGTGGAGAACTTTCTTGTTACCTGGGTCATCTATACCACGTCCCTCTGCCTACTGTGAGCAGGATACTTGACTATGAACTGAATTATATTCTCATCGAACTTGCAGGCTATACACGGGAAATCAATTCACCTTCTCTACGCTACAAACCATCTGCGACATACAAGCCTCGCTAATATATGGGTCTACTGTCATGTAAGTCATAACGTTTTACTTCTTCCTTCTGCTCTGAAAGTCTTTGTTGTAGGGTGGCATTTTCCGCCCTTGCCTTTATCTTCAATGTAGGCAGAATTTATAAATTTTCGACCAAATCAGTCAGTTTACAAGCAGATACACAACTAGCTTTGGTCGTGCACTCGAATGGTTACGCAGCTGAAAGTGGGCGATGAAGATCTGACTACTGAGAAGCAGGCGGGTCGTGGCAGCCTTCTACGCATTGTGAGTGTTCACGACGATTTCTTGCATCGAACTCTTTGTAACCTCCGATAGCTCCTCTTTGCTCCTTACGTCGCTTTTTTGGCGTGCACAACCATCATGTTATGCGTATGTGTATTACTAACTTATTTTACTCGTCTGATCTCCTCATCGGTTGCATGTGACAGTTATCATGGTCAAAACAGAACTTCATCGGAAGAGACCCAGGTTTCTTTTACTGCACAGTGCATTCTAACTACTCGTGAGTGGCCCATGCCTGTTTCCGCCGAAATGATATATGTTCTGAATCTTGGTCAGACACCATGTTGTTCCTATTACCTCGGGCTGCATCATGGCCGCTGCGCTTGTTCTACTGGCCAACGTTGCAATTGGGCTATACCGGATGTACAAGGTCTCCGGTTCTTTGAAGATAAATGAAGACTGCTCACTTTCCATCGTTATGAGGACGGCGGTGACTTTTGTATGCATGTTCTGCACGTTGATGTCAGTCGACAGACCATCCCTTCTCTCCTGTCAACGCTATTCATGCCTTCTCCCCAGCGCGTGCATCGTGGTTCCGAGAGAACCAGAGCTCATGGGGCCATACATCTTTCAGGGCGCATGTAGGTACAGTTCAGATCATACAGCGTAGAGGAAAGACTTACCTCTTCGGGGCCGTACAGTACCCACGATCGTCTTCTTCATATTCGGAACACAGGCGGTGAGAATGAGTGTGCATGAAACTGATTGACCGAACTGATTTTTCGTCAGGAGCTTCTTCGGGCTTGGGGACTCGTGGGACTCTACAACAGAGCGAGACGTCTCGTCAGATCCTGGTCAGGTCGGACCAACTTCAAGTCGTCAAAGGAGCAAGATATCTGCTAGACCTGCACTCTTCAAATAGGTCATACACTGGGTGCCGAGTCAATCTGGATAATCGCAGCTTAATTTATATTGAGTCGTACATTGTCCTATGGTCGTAAACGATAGATGCTCGTAGAAGGTCTGTCAGTTTGTCAGCGGCTGCCAGAGGATAACTGAGTTCTAAGAACACTATGAACGGGTTCATTGCCTTCACAAATGGCGGCTGATCAAGGTGACATGGCTAGGGCTCCTTTCCCAGACTTTGAGCTCTAGGCAACACTATCGCGTAGTAAGTTACTGGTGATGCATGAAAGAAGTTTCACGCACAAGCTACCGGCTGCTGTACTTAGTGTGAGTAGACGCGCTGTGGAGCTATATATGGTAATGGGCGCATCACTATCTGTGGCGTAGCCGGGTGCACGCGGCCGAAACGCCGTAGCCTGAAGGCGATGATACAACTCTGGTTCAAACCACCATATCCCTACCGGTCTTCGCGAAGAACAGCTGGCATTTGTCATGCGGTATAGACGTAACTAACAAGTAATTGAAACGTATTCTACACAACACTTTACTCTCAATGGTACGCAACTTGTAGTGCGTGCATCCGACTGCCGTACAGATGCACTAAACCAGTAGTACCAGAGTGCCGGTCATTATGTCGCTCTTTCTACAGAGCCATCTGAAGACAACGCACCGATATCACCAACCGCGGAAACTCGGCTTTTAACCAGAGAAGATGGTATATACGAGACTCCTCATGGCGGGACGTTTGTCTATCACGGAGACGGTCATTACACGTACAACTATGGTCCTGGCGGCCTCGCCGGGCTATTTCACAACTATTATGCACTTGGGTGTGCACTATTTGCCTCTATAGGTGGCTTGCTCTTTGGATACGATCAAGGTGTTATAGCCAATGTACTGGTCATGAAGGATTTCACGGAAAGGTGGCCAATTGGTGCATGGGAGAAAGGCCTTATGAGTAAGAATATATCAGTACCCCCCAGTCTCAAGCCCTCAGCTGAGATTATTGCCGTGAATAGCTGCAATGCTGGAACTTGGCTGCTTGCTGGGTGCAATAATTACAGGAACCTTCGCTGATCATTTCACGCGGCGGCAAGCCATCGTATTCGCTTGCAGTACGTGTTCTCTTTCATAAGAGCAATGAAGCATTCTGCGTGCTCAAAAGATACTGTACAGCTATTTTCTCTCTAGGGTCAACATTCCAATTTGCCGCACAGAACCTCCCTCAGATCGTCATTGGCCGTGCTATTGGAGGTTTAGGTGTGGGAGCACTGAGGTAAACCGGAAATCTTGTAGATCCAATTCGGCTGGAAGCTAACACTGTTATAGCATGCTTTCTCCTCTGTACATGGCTGAGATTAGTCCACCGGAAGTACGGGGTTCGCTGATGGCACTTGAACAGTTCTCAATCGTGCTTGGCGCTGTTTTGGGTTTTTGGACAGGCTTCTTTACACGCGAGAGTGAGTGGTTGACTTCCTGGTTTATTACGTAGAAGACTGACCTGGAGACAGTACCTGGAGGCGCTTCATGGCGCATACCACTCGCTATCCAGATTGGACCAGCTGTGTTATTGGCGGTAGGGTCATTTCTTCTCCCTGCCTCCCCACGTTTGTTGGTCGCCCATGGGCGATATACGGATGCTCTACGTGCTCTGGCAAAGCTCAGACGTCGAACGCCTCATGAAATTGATGGGGATCCATTGCTGCAGGTAAGTCAACCTTTGGGATCCCGTCACCCTAAGCTTAATCGAATATATAGATCGAATTGCTTGAAATGCGTACGGAAGTGCTGCTCATCGAGAAGACCACTCGTAGTAGCGTCAGAGACGTTGGATTAGCTGCTGAGCTGAAAGCATGGAGTATGCTCTTCACTAGCAAGTACATCAACCGCACCATGATTGGTGTGCTCATGATGTTCTTTCAACGTAAGCGGTCGACTCCTCATACAACTTGGTGTATCGTCTGACGGCGATGTAGAATGGAGCGGCATCAATGCACTGCTGTATTACGGGCCAACTCTCATGGCTGAACTTGGTCTGCAGGGAGACACTATTACTCTGATGGTTTCCGGCGGAATTGGGATTGTCCAGTTCATATCTGTCTTCCCTGTCATCCTCTACATCGACCGTCTCGGTAAGTAGCATTCCGTGCCAAGAGCGAACTCACAGATTCTAACGTAAGTGTTTAATAGGTCGAAAGCCCCTTTTGCGATGTTAGTCTGTCTTCCTATATACCACTCCCTTTGACTCAATGAAAGATCAGATGGCAGTGCGACAATGTGCCTCGCTCATCTCTTTATTGCGCTCCTGGTAAGTCTTTAGCTCTTTAGTCTCTAAAATACATCTCAGCTACTTACAACAACGACAGGTCTGGCGATATGCAGATAGTTGGGTTGAACATCCCTATGCTGCCTGGACAGCTGTAGCGTGAGCTAATTATCTTGAGAAATAAGCTATTCCTGACATCACGGACATCAGGTGCACGTATATCTTTACTGCAGGTTATGGTATGAGCTATGGTCCGATCGGCTGGATCCTCCCCAGTGAGGTGTTCCCAATTTCCATGCGAAGCCGAGGTGTCTCGTTGTCAACGGCATCCAACTGGCTGAACAACTGTGAGTGCTCCATACGTTAAAGCCTGAATTATACTGATACACTGGTTTAGTCCTCATTGGTCTTCTAACACCTATCCTGATTGAATTCTCCGCATCGTACGTGTCTCTAACTACTAATTCTTGGCCACCTCTCACTTAATGATAATGCAGGGCAACGTTCATGGTATTCTCGACAGCCTGTTTCCTAGGCTACTTCTGGTCAACCTACATCGTACCTGAGACTGGGAACGTCTCGCTCGAAGAGATGGACGAAGTCTTCGGTTCGTCAGCCGCGGCCGAGGATAACAACCTCAAGCACCAGGTACGGTCGTCCAGTTATATGAATCACCTCCACTATTCTTACGATTCCATGTTAGATTGAGACAGACCTCGGCTTGCATATCCTAATTGGGGGGCTCGTAGCTCAACCCCCTTCGTACGTGACGAGTCAGAGTTGATTGACAGGTTATAGTATGGTAATAGTAGGAGAGACTTAACCTATTTTCTGGTCTATCTATAGCGGTCCATTAGTGTGATACCCCCTATAATATTGCTCGAACGTATATACGTACTTCCGCATCGTTGTCGAACCATGTTAACTGGACGAGGTGGGGACGACAGCCACTTGGGAAATAAGCAGGGCACACGCACGCGTCTAGATATATGGGTGACAGAGTCCATTCAACTTTCACAACTAAAACAGCACAATGTCGATAGAGGAGAGATGCGACAGGAAACGAGGGCTATGCTACGCCTAGCTAAACGACAGGCAGGAGACACGCGAGGAAGAAGAGATAGACAGACAGAGAGGAGAGAGAGGGGATATCGAAACGCGCGAGAGAGTGTGTGGAAAACGAAGAAACAAACAAGAGTGGGATATGGTTTTCGATAATGGAAACAACACGACTTCGAAGTAACAGAAGGTGGTACGGAGAGGAGCGGGGATTCGCAAGGCGGTGGAGTCGAGGTCTGCAAAAGACGGGTAACAGTAGCGCGTGCGTGTACGAAAAAGAGACGAGAGGGGCTGATATGCATAATGCTTAGTTTGTGTATGTAGACTGTGGGGATGAACGGGGACCGTTGCTGACAATCAAAAGTAGCGATGTGCGACGAACAGAGTAACAAACGAGAACAAACGAACAGACAAGAGAGAAACAAGAGGGGATATCCAGCGATGCGAAGACATAATAGTGATGGCATGGCGTGGGCGTGGGCGGGGTCTTCTGCTGGAGGGCCACACGACGAGGTCGATGGAACAAACAGGATAGAGCCGTGAGCGGAGCGGAGAAATTTCGAATCGAGGGGGGATAGCGGAGAGGTTCCGTGCGGGATAAACGAACAAACAACCGAACAGGACAGATAAGATAACAAAACAAGACCACAAGACGGAAGGAAGGGATAGGATGTGGACGAGAACGATTAAAGAATACGAGGGGCAGTCTTGACGACAGGTGCTATAACTTGCTCAAGTCGAAGGTCTTCACGAGGAGCTTGAGGGCGCGCCATCGTTGTTCTTCCAGGACACACTGTGGTCCCCCAGGCTGAGGCCGGAGAAAGTACCATTCAGGTCATGGAACGCGTCGGAACCAAAACGATCCTGCGACGAGGGTAGAGGCAAGGGATGCGACGACTTCCTAGCCAGCTCGGGCCTTGCGATGACGCCTTCTCCTCTGCTAGACGAGCGAACAGGGGGAGGGTACGGCGAGTTCTGCTCAGTAAGGAAGTTACCGAAAGCACGAGCAGAGCCTGGCCTTGAACCTATAGCAGACGTAGGCGAAACCTTGCCACTAGCTCCCGCGTCATTGGAGGTAATCTTCTCGTCTTGCTGGGAGGAGTACCACGGGGAGTAGCCCTTGGCCGACGAACCATATTCCTGCGGAGGAGCAGGAGATATCGAGACGCTTGCCCTGTTCATGATACCCTCCGGAAGGTAGTTGGGATCCGGCGAGAATGGCGAGAACCCTGAAACGCCGAACTGCGATCCAGGATGCTGACTGTCGAACGACGAGGGCCCGAACGTGTCGAACTGATGCTGCGCGAGGATGTCCAAAGCGGCTTGTTCACTTGCATTGGGCACCGGCTGAGCCGTATCTTGACCACCTTGATGCACCTGAGAGTTGCCGTTGACGGAAGCTTCGCCCGGAGTGCCATTCGCACTGCCGCCTTCGAGATTCGCTGACGCGTTGTTCAACAGGCGAGCGATGCCAAACTTTTCCAGGAGCTGCATAGCTTGCTCAGCGGTTAGCGAAGGAGCATTCTGGGAAGCCATCTGAACCTGATATTGTGCCTGTGCTTGCAATGCAGCCGCTTGAGCCGCCTGCGCAGCTGCCTGTGCCGCTTTGTCTGTATTAAATTCTCGTGAGCAGACAGGTTTGATAGGGGCAGTGGTGAACTAGAACTTACACTGGCTACGACCCCAACTCAGCCGTATGCGGCTCCCTCCGATAGGGAAGCCCTGCATCTTCTGGATAGCTCTTTCAGCGTCTGGCTTGCGAACGAACTGAACAAATCCGCAGTGCTTGCCAACTGGGACCTTGACCTAGAAACGAAGGTTCGAGTCAGTGCGAATTGCGACGGAAGCGAAGTTAGATCATACGTAGTGGATATCACCAAATGGCGCAAAGAATGTGCGCAAGGTCTCTTCGGAGATGAGAGGCGAGAGACCTCCTACAAACACGGTCGTGTTGTAAGGGTCAGACGATGTCAGCTGCTCTCCGTTGGGACCGATAAGGTTCGACAGGATCGCGCGAGCTTGGGCGTGATGCTTCCACGACTCCTCGGGAATGTTGTATCGCTGCGCCATCAACTGATCCTGCGTCTGTTGAGCAAGACCGGAGGAGATGGAGGTCGGTACCGAGCTACCGCCATTCGAGCCCACACTCGCGGCGTTGCTAGTAACGCTGGCTGACGCCTTCAGAATATCATCTGACGGAGCTGAAGCAAGCGTCGAGGCAGACGTGACCGAAGATGTCGAGCTGAGGGAAGGAGCCGAACCGACTGTGCTGCTGAGCGAGTTATTCGACCCCGAAGCTGACGCGAGAGGCGTAGAAACGCTCTTATTAGCGCTGACCGGCGTAACTGGAGCTGCCATCGGTGGCGGCAGAACAGGCTCAGCGAGGGCGGACAACTGCGACATCATTTGCGGGAAAGGCATCTGGGAGAGATCGAAGCCTGCCGCTCCAGGCACCTGCTTGAACTTTGCAGTTGCGGGCGAAATGCGCACTGCGGAGCATGAACGTCGTAAATACGACTATATGCGTGACAGATGTATAGAAAACTTACTGGGCCGCGATAAGCAGTAAAGACCGTGCATCTCAATAAGAGCACGCTGTTGATCCGCTTCGTCCGTGAACCTGTACGGAAATTCAATAAGCATCGCCGATCAGAAGAAGAGGGCAAGCGACAAACCTGACGAAACCGTAGCCTCTGGAAACACCTGTGACCGGGTCAAGCATAATCTTAGCGCTCTTGCAGCTCAGGAAGGGCCTGATGAAGCGAGGCTCTCTGTCGTTCCTCAGCCCAAGGACAGGGTTGCGGAAAACGGCGACGAGGTCAGAGTTAGACACTTCCGGTGCGAGATCGCCTACGAAAATGCTATACTCCTTAGGATACTGCGGGTTCTGAGCGCCTGGAATAGAGATAGTCGGTCCAGCGAACGGCGCCGGCACTGGTGCAGTCGGCACGGAAGAGGCCCAGTTCATAGTGAAAGGCTTCGATGAGTTAGGCATGGTGACGGCGTTGCTGCCGCTGCTGTTGACCTGCTGCAAGACGGAGGCAGCGTGAGTTTGGGAAGGGAACGTCAGGAAACAGTAGCCTGGGTTGTTGGCCTGCCTGCCTGTGACTGGGTCAGGGTTCGGCCGCGGGACCTTGATGTTGAGGGGATCCCAGCCCATGAGGCCGCAGACTTGCTTAGCGTATTCTTCGTCCATCCAAGGTTCGAGTTCGCCCCACCAGAGAGTGGAACGGGGAGGTGCGGACGAGGTGGGCGACGGGAGGGAAGAGGGAGGTTGCGCGTTGGCGACAGAGACAGAAGGGGGACTCGCGGTCTGCTGCTGAAGCTGTCGGGCGAAGTAGGCGTCGCGGAGGGTATCTCGTTCGCGCTCGTTGAGGGCGGGCGGCGGGGGTTGTGGATGGAAAGGGCGGGGAGGGGACGAACGATGTTGGCGGATGAAAGACAAGTTGGGTTGGGGCGGCGGCGGGTTTTGTGCAGGCGTGACCGCTGCGACCTGAGTGACAGAGGTGACGACCTGGGGATGCCTGGGGACGTTACCCACTGTGTTGTTCGATGTCACGCCGCCGCCGTGGCCCGCCGTCGGTGCTCCACTCCCTGCACCAGCCGGGCCTCCCCCTGCTGTGACGGCGCCGTTCATCACAGAAGCCGGGTTCCATCCTTCTCTGTCCCCCGCTCCCCCTCCCAGCCCCATGCCCTGCGGCACCGGCCCTGCGCCGTACATCCTCGGTGCCATGTTCGATAAGCCGTTCATAGCGCGAGATCCATCTTGATTGGGCACATACGGATTGATTTGTGCCGACAACATCGACGTCGGCGGGGTGTTGTAGAACGCAGCCCGATTATTGCTGCTGGGTGAGGTGTCCCTGTTGCCAGCGTGGTCCCTCTGAGGAGGCTGCTCACGCCGTGACCAAAAGTCCCGCTGGAGGTCGCCGCCGTGGTAGGGACCGTGGCCGGGGAGACTTTGCGGATTGTGAGGGTAGTCACGGGAGTCGAAGATGGGGTATTCGTAGTCGGCGGCGTGACCGTCCAGCCGTGACATGTCTTGAAGTTGGAGGAGGTCTCCCGTCGAAGTCGAAGATGTGAAGATCGAAGGTGGTGGTCCACGCACAAATCGATAGCCAAGTCAGGGGGTCACCGACGCCGCTGATGGCGATCCAGTGATTTTCGTTTTCGGCTTGTGCAACGTCAACACAGTGCGAGTCGGCACAGAGCACAGGCAAAGACAGGGGAGCAGTGCAAGTGGGCAAGAATAATTGAGGTGGGTAATGTGTACGAGAAAAAAACAGCAAAGAGCTAGCGACGAGTCAGCGACAAACGTGGAGAGCGATCACAAAAGAGAATTCGACAGCGAGAGTAGTAGCGCGATCGTAGAGTATACGTGCGTAGAGTAAGGGGCCCTCGCTTCAACGGGGCGTGCAGTGTCGGTCGAAGAGCACTGTAGGGGACGTGCGAGGTGGTGGAAGAGAGCCAGAGCCACGGGTGATGCTGGCGTGGCGGAGTTTGGCTTGTCCTTTCCGGGGCGGAGAGCAATTCCACTCCGACTTGACCACAGACTAGAACAGTTCGCGAGAACAATGAGGACGAGGGTGTGCGGTTCTCCTCTCTTTCACCTTCCTTGATAGGGCCAAGCTGCAAAGACTGCGCCTAGATCCGTCCTGCCATCCGCCTCCGACCAGAGGCTGCACACGCGGGCTAGCTGTTTCTGGCGACATGACTGCAGATCCACGTCAGTTTGGAGCCCAATTCATTGTTCACTTCCCCCCAGGCACTCGTTATTGTCTCCATCTCCCACGCGAGCGTGCATCAAGCCCTGGCTTTGCTCAGAATTCTCATAAATCCGGCGGCTCGAGAAGTCCGATCGCGCCAGTCAACGCTTTGTGGGTCCAGGTGGGTCCGCTCTTCCCTGTCATGTTCAAGCTTTCGTGAATGATTATCTAAATTGCCTTTCAGAAACGCGTACTACGTATATCTGGTTTCCATCTATCCACGCCACATCCGTATATTTCGTGGCATATCCACATCCTTGTCCTGTCAAATTTGCGGCAAAGGTGCATGCTATGTCCTGGTAAACACTCTCTGTTTACCGTGCCTCTGACAATAGGGTCGGAACACCCAGTTTTCGCACGGGTCAGGAAATGAACGGAACATCCAAAATGATTATCATCACCATGATACACTCATCAGCCGTCATCCGGTACTGACCTTCCCCTTGTTCAGCCACTCACGCACTCCAAGCAGTGCAACCCCTCGGCCTGGGGTGCACAACAACCTGATCATGCTGTAACTCACCGCGACTTCTGGCGCCCGACGGTACACGCAATTCAGTTGCTGTTCGTCTGCCCCCCTGCACACGAGGACATGAGGCCACACGCATAATATTCAAGTCGCCGGTCGCCCGCGCATGAATGGGCATGACGCTTCTCCTTTCTGAGTGGATGGACGGAGTGTTTCCGTGGCTTGACCGAAGAAGTGGTGTTGGAATTATGGACAGCGCTCCGAGAGCTAGTTTGGTTATTGGTTATACCGGCGCATTCCGTCTGGATACGGCGTAGATGGTTGGACCGAAGGAAGTGCGTATATACGTCTCCTCCGATCTTGGAGGTTGGTGTCTGCTTGACAATACGTTGTTAGAAGACGTGTTTCCCATCGTACTCATAGGTTCTTCGGCCGCTATTATCCTTGTGACCAAGCATAGCATGCTTCCGGCTCTACAAATTGGTACTGGCTGCTCGCCACGGGAATCACTGTGGGTGTAGAGCCTGATATCGTGGCGGATGCTCCTCCAAATACGTCTGATTTTTACGTCTGATCAGGTGTTATGTACGTTGATATCATCCTTCCAGGGTCGTGTTGACAGATTATCAGCGGAGCAGATTACTGTACCCACAGTAAAGACGATAGTAAAACCTGCAGTATTCCAGCTGGCCCAATATCGATAGACGTTAGGCGAGAGCTGGTCGCACAGCCGGGGAATGCCGTAGGTGGCACAAGTGGTGCGAAAAACGCCCGGGACCCCGACTCACTCGTTAGCGCAAGCCTGGCCACTGTGTATTGTTTCCATTTACAGGCGTTGAGCTGCCCATTGAATACATTTAGAATTTGCTTGTAAGATACATTTGGCATTGGTGGAATTTGTTTGAAGAATCTCAGAGGTAAATCAGGCTTCAAACGCAGGACAGTAACACATTTCCACTGCCTTATTGGGAAATACCATTGATACTCAACCCAAAATCAACCTAAAATCAACCTCGTGTCCCACAAAAGCCTGAATGACATTATATAGACTCAATCTGGTCCTTCTCGTTCAGTTACATGAGTAGATTTGAGACATTTCGCTGAGTACTATCGCAATCCCCGACTGGTGTTCTGGGGCTCCGGGCGTCCGCCGCACCACTCTCGCCACCGACGGCATTCCCCGGCTGTGCGACCAGCTCTCGCCTAACGTCTATCGATATTGGGCCAGCTGTCAAGCTGTACATGAGCGTTGAAACTGTTCCTTTGCTTGTACGCTGAAGGGATGATACTGTGAGTTGTCGGTGACGTTTGCTTTGTTGGTTACCTGTAGCAGTGGCCGCTGTATCGATAAAGCAAGGCAGTAATAGTATGAGCATCGGACAATAGGCGACTTGAAGCTCAGTTTGATACGGAGATATTCTATGACTATGCTTCGGATACGTTATGCTCTTTTGAGGCACAATAGGTCGCTCTATCTTCCACCGCAATCTTTCAAACCCGCAATGCATCATTAGTGATGCTCGTTTTACCTCTTTATCCGCCTGAGAGAGGTTGATTTAATGTTAGATCATTAAATGACACAGAATTGAATTTACTATACATCTACGTTCCATAGTCGTACATCCTCTGGTCATGCAGAGCAATTGCGCATCTCACCCGTATGGCGTCTAACGCGAACTTCCATCACCAAATACGGAACATCAGAGTATCCCGATCGTGATCACGTAATCCAGATCTGAGAGAGCTGCCAATCCGCTCGGTCGCTGCCCCGCAGGACGACGATAGCGTCGGTCACGACATTCGGACGCGGCCAGCCCGCCCTTCACGCCTTCGACGTCTTTCCTTTGAACTGCTCGTAACGACCACGCCTCGAAATCCGTCCTCGGACTTACGAATATCCTGCGATCTTCTGGATCGTTTCTCGCGCTCATTACCGTCCCACGCTAGATACTAGTACACACTACTACCAGTGCGGGGAAGAACGCAACATCCGTCCTCGCCAGTTCAAAAGACGACAAACTCCAGAGCTACTTCACTACTAGCCTACACAGCAAGGCGACATCAGTCCTCCAACTGAGGTCGCGGGCACGGCAAACAAACATTTGAGCCTGGACACTTTGATTGATTTATTGTCATGCCCCCCGCACGACGCTCTTCCGCCGCAGGTGGACATTATTCTGCAAACAACCCCACCGGGCGCGTACACAGGAGCAACGGGTCCAATCACAACGTCGCTGGTCCCTCCTCGTCTATGTCGGCCAACATGGCCAGCTACTCGTCGCTGCCGTACAGCAGCAGCTCGGCACCGAATGGGAGCACGAATATTCAGCACAAGATCGTCGACACGCTGGTAAATCGACTGAAAGACAAAGTACGTGATTCTTGACGGTTCTCCTTTTGGGCAATACTCGATACTGAATGACGTGTGGTGTGTGAATTGTAGCTACCATGCTACTCTCTTACTACGCTTTCCGATCTCGAGAACAACGACGCGATACAGCAGGCGGTGGAGTCACTGGTGGACATCTCGAGAGACTCGTTGGATATTGTTGCGTGGGCTTTGACCGAACGACTGGACAAACTTCGGGTGCGTATTGCAATCTTCTGGGTACCCATACGAGCTTCTGACACGATATCACAGAATGACCAGAGCACAACTTCAATACAAGTGCTACAATCGGAGGTGTTCTTATTGAAAGTGCTTTCGATCGCTATGGCCGCGCGTTGGCGTCGTCGAGGGGAACATACATCGGACGACTCTACAGACAAGACTTCGAAAGCCCCTTCAATTGGGTCAAGCAACCCCGACTCTCCTGGCGGCCACTCAGGTCGTATGGGACGTGGGAGACAAATCTCGTACGAGACCCTCACCTCGGCTTCACCATGGGTTGAGCCCCCACCTTTGGACGACAGTTGCGCGAAGTATATCCTTCACGTCATGGCGTTGTTCTTGCGGGATGCTGCGCCTCCACAACAACGGCTCATGTCCGCTGCCAACCTCAACTTCAACGCCTCGTACCACGACCTGGAGTCCATCGAGTCGATAGAGGTCACGACGTCTCTCGACATCTTCCATACCGGCCCCGAAGAACCACCCAGTATAGGATCTTACTACCCAAAAGCCGACAAGTCGAAATTGCCTTCCTTCATGCGCACTGGTGAGAAGATCCCTCGCATGACCACTTCTGGTCAGTTCCCCCAACATAGTCTCTCCTACGAGCGTACCTCCGCTGTCTCGTGCGGCTCCATATCTGCCATGAACGCGTTGATTGCAAAGTTCGCTGGGCGGATTGTCTATCACCTTTCTGCGTCCAACTGGCCTGTGGTCTTCCAGCGTATCAAGAACAAGATACACGCACTCGCCAGTACGAGCGACGAAGACTTTGATATCATGGACGTCAAGTTGATGCAACATTGTTCTTTGGACCGAGCCCGGCTCATTCAGTTACTGACCGGTACGTGGAGTCTTCGTGATCATATCTTTTGTTGCTGATCGGCCATTCGTGTTATGTTAGAACTGTCGTCTCTGCTTGTGAACATGAGGTCAGAAGCGCAGGTTGCTGTCGCTGGGCCTTTACGAACGGCTGTGTGGAACTGGATAGAGTTTCACAGGGACGAATTCAACGATAGCCTGCTTCACCGTAGGCTGGAAGGAACGCCAGAGCGCGTATTTGACCTTCTCTTTCAGGTTGATACGAACAACAAGGGTGCTATTTGGCCTGCTCTCGCGATTCTCATGTGCATCAGTTCGGATAGGATCAGAGCTGAGTATAATGTGAACTCTCTCGGTATTCCAAAGGGTACCCGTCGAAAGGTAAGCACTGTTTTACTGATACTATCAGAAGGTTGTGTAACTGAATGTCCACTTCTCCTAGGAGCGCGGATTCGTGGAGGCGTTGACGCGTGCTATGCTGAGTCCTTCGAAGTTCCAAGACGCTGCGACTATCTGTATGATCGACATATGTCGCGCAGCCTCCCGCGTGAAGCCAGGAGAGTACGAATCACCTCTTCTCTCCATCGCCGTGGACATTGCCCACGAGATCCGGGTATGTCTTATTCATCACAGGTCGCTCGTTTTGTTGACATATTTCTGCGTAGCAAATGTTGGCGAAGTGGGGCACCCCGCCACGAGGAACTACCGCGACCGACGAAGATAAACGGAAGCCGTTCTATGAATGCTCAGATGAGATTGATGTCGCGCTTGTTGCAGATGCGATGGTGACTCTGTACAGGTTCTTACCTGAGAGTGATAGTATTCCGGTGTTTGTCCAGTCTCTGCAGCCTGAGATGTCGGATGCTGTGAAGATTGCGGCAACTAAGGCTTGCATCACTTTGATCACTGAGGTCAGTGGGTACCATCTACGCGTATATTCGTGTTCTCATTTCTGTCGCATAGTCTCCTAGATTGGAGTGGCAACGGTCTCTCACGCCTCTCAAAGGCCCTGTGATGGCGAGACTCTATCCAATCTTCATGGTACAGTGATATAGTTTTGTTGCCCAAATCGCTACTCACACATCGATTAGGCCGTCGTCTCTCGACGGAGCGAGATTGACTCCTCCGGTATAATGAGGAAGGCGAACTATCGTCCTAAAGCCAAGCGGTACACGACTGAGACATTACCAGACCGAGAGCTTTTGTTACACGCTATCATGGCTCTATGGCGAGCAGACGTAACTTGGTTCATCGAAGGCATTGACACGTCGCAAGAGAACCTGTGGCTCTCACAGGTGCTTGAGACGTGGCACTCGCCGGTGGATAATTCGATCAAATATAGCTACGCAAGGACGATTCGTTATATTCAAGAGGGCATTAGGAATAGCCCAACTGACACTCATGTGTTCCAACTGGGTGCTAAGTGGATGACGCAGTGCGGGTACGTGTCTCTATTATTGCGGACAACCACCTCCCTCCCCTGATGGCGATTTGTGTAGTGCTGGAACGATGGCTGCGTTTGGAATGTGCCTTCTCCTCGCGCGAAACGACTTCGACGCGCAGCGTATGTGGATCAGCCTAGGACACGAACTCATGTTCAGGTATACCCGTACAACGCTGGTAAGGCTCATCCATCGTGTTCTACCCTGATACATGAGTATAACGCGTTCTTTATATCTTTAGGACAAGGTCCGCCCAATCCAGTTGACACCAGAACGTGTAGGGGCCTTCGCCATAGCCGAGATTGCCTTCATGGTGTCGCTGACATCCGCTGACCGCACCGTATCTGCTACTTCTGCGCAATGCCTTCGCTTGATCGCTGGTGCCGAGAGGCAGAGAGGTTCTCCGCCCGCTCATCTCATCAGCGAGGAAGAGAAGGCCAGGCGGTACCCTGTATACGAGCAACTTGGCGATCCGAAGGCCTTGATTCTGGGTATGAAAGCTCATCGTCCTGGCTGCGCATATCACTTACAGGCACGTTTTAGGACGAGTTGCTGATCAGAAGCGAATACGGAAACTCATTCGTCTCCTTGCTATCGCTTCTCCTGGCCATATCGCAGTTTGGGAGGAATGCTTCTTCAGGTGGCGCTCTTTGGGTGAGATGGCCAACCGTCAAGGATTTGATCCTTCGGATGGTACTCGTCCCGTAGGAGACAAAAGCCTCACCGTCGAGGTAACGTGTCACTGTCTCTTCGCCGCCAGACCGCTAACTCTAATGCCACAAACAGCAACGACAGGCTCAATGGCACAATCTCACCCTATTTCTAGCAAGTTTTGGAGCATGCTGCTTGAATGATGCGCACGACCCCCATGCTCTCGCTGCAATCATACCACTACGATTCCTGCCTGATCAGATGCGCGTCCTCAGAGATCCTTCAGATCTATTAACTAGCTTCATATCCGAAGTCATCAATCTCCTATTGGCCGACAGCGCGCAGGCTCGGGACTTGGCTCGTGAAGCATTGAGCGTCGAAGCACATCCTCGCCTATATTCTCGTATTCTTCGAGAACTGGATCAGTAAGTGTTATTCTCGTACGATTGCGACTGTGATGCTGATCCCAGTGTTTAGTGTACTTCATCAAGTCACAGAAAGCGGGGATAGCGTAGACTGGGATCACTTGGCAATTTTCCTGGAGCAGGTGGGACAAACTTTTCAAAATTGAGACAGGTTATACTAACGCCTCCACATAGTTCATCTCTATCGTTAAAGTTATCGTCGAGAACGTTCCAGATGGCGAAGAAGTGAGGTCTATTGACATGACAGCGATTTTCTTGAAGATCGCCGTGCTGTTAACTCGCTCCCAATCACAAGATCCAGCGATGACCCGTCTCAAGCTGAAGTTCTGCTCGATGTGTGATAGCTTCCTCGAAAGATCGGAGTCTTTTCCCGTACGAAAGGACAATGCTGCTCGTATTAGCATAGCCGATCACATTATCGAGTGGACCAGGGACCTTAGTAATGTCAGTGTTGTCTTTTCCTTCATAACGATAACACTGAACCAACGTTATGCAGGCAAACGACGGGTCAGACAGTGCAACGTCTTCACAACGTGAAATGAATTCCAGCGCCATCCGGACTGTGGTCAAGCTTTTCGATCGACTTGAACTTCAGACTGACGAGACCGGCTCCGAAGAGGAAAGTGGCCACAGCGCTGCGCGTCACTTCAACAAATACTTCAATTTCCTGCACAAGATGTCGAAGTGGCCTGATGTCTTGGTGCGTGCGACTTGTGTCACAGCTGCGGACACTTGTTAAATACCTGCACACACAGGATGACGGTGTATCGGAACACACTACATTTTCCCAGGTGTGTACTGATCAATTCACTGGCGATATCTCCCTAACAGCCGAGATACAGCGACCAGGAGGGAAGGAAACTGACCTACGAGAGATCATTATCAATGGGATGGCTTCGCTTATTAGCGCCAATACGGAGATTGGGGTGAAACAATGCCTCTCGATGACCGACGATGCAGACCCTTCCCAGCGTATAATCTTCGCACATGTTTTCGCTCGCGTGGTCGCAAAGGGTATTCAGTTCGAGCCTCAGGAGGTGCCGAGTTCTGTCAACAAACAGAGCAAGCTGTGCGAGGTGCGTAGCCTTCTAGTATTAGCCTCCCTCGTGTTAATCCCGTTCTACCAGCTAATCAAAGGTGCCGACGTGAGTGCATTTCCGTACAAATTAATCATCTGCTGACCTCTATGCAGACCGGACTTGCACTCGCGATGTGCTCGGTCTGCCCTCCCAACGAGGTGGATCAGATGATCAACGTCCTGTTGAACATGTTCGATACACGATCCTCGCTTATGAGTCTCCTCAAATCCATGATAAATCGCGAGGTTCGGGACACTGGTAAGTTCCACTGGCGTTAGAAAGGAAGTTCGCTGAATTTATCCGTCTGCAGAGAACGAAGCGTCTCTATTCCGAAGCAACTCAACCTGTACTCGCTTCCTGTCCGCATTTGCTAGGATATATGGGTATAACTATTTACGGAACCTCATCATCCCTCTCGTCAAGACTATGACATCTCTACCCCCTGGCCATAGCTATGACCTAGATCCGACCAAAGCTGTCATTCATGACCCAGTTCAGAATCAGAGAGATTTGGAGTTTGTTGCGTCTTCCTTCTTGGAGATCATCACTGCTTCGATTCCTGCGTTGCCTTCGTGAGTTGCCCTACACTGATCCTGTCTCTGTATGTACAGCTGACGCTATGCCCAGCATGTTCCGTGAAATCTGTGCACATATCGGGAAGACTATGTAAGTTTCTGCCCACAATCATGCTCTTATCTTGGACTCATGCGTAACAGCAATGATGTTTGGCCGGAAGCGAAGTTCTCCGCTCTTGGCGCGTTCATCTTTCTCAGGTACACATCTTGGTTGAATATTGCATGTGTCGTCCTCGCTTACATCGTCTACCTCAGATACATCTCTCCCGCTATCGTGAATCCCTCTTTGGTCGATGTTGAAGCCCCTACGGATCCTGTGATTCGACGTGGTCTTATGAACATTGCGAAGATTGTTCAGAATCTTGCTAACAATATCTTCTTTGGTAAAGAGGTTCATATGATACCGCTCAACGATTTTCTGTCGGCAAACATCGTTAACATCACGAGGTACCTTAGCGAAGTCAACGTACGATATTCCTCTTGTCTTGTATACACCTAGGTTGACCATGTGCCCATAGAAATACACCCCTCCTGAGGACGAACAGGAAGAGTGGCTGGATACGGCTTACGATGATACAGATATCATCGTTTTGCATCGGTTCTTTGACAAGCACGCAGATAAAGTCGGCAAGGAGCTATTGAGCAGTACACACGCTGACGAAGAGGATGTGGACGATGCTACCGGTGCCGGGAAGCGATTATGGAACTCTATCTGCAACGCTCTCGTGGATACCACCCAGGCTTCTGTGATCCCGGTGATGTCTACCGCTTCAAGTACGGAACACCAGGATTATCTGGACCTCATGGCTCGCTATAGTCATAGGGATACAAGCCCTGTTAGCCATCTGTTTGTACCCGCAGTGACCAAGGTCAG
This sequence comes from Irpex sp. M6601, assembly GCA_037039805.1. NCBI lineage: Eukaryota > Fungi > Basidiomycota > Agaricomycetes > Polyporales > Irpicaceae > Irpex > Irpex sp. M6601. Next base: position 61,008 of record JAXQGN010002299.1, on the reverse strand, counting down.
TAACATAGAAAAGCATCGGCGCTGGATACTGAGTGGATCGATCAGGGTTCTGTAGTCGCGTTCGTTCTTTCGGTGTCGAAAATCGACGTGGAGGCTTTGGACCTAGAACTTCTGTTGTATTACTGTTTCAAGGTCAGTTGCATGGTGTGTGCGTCGCTTCTTATCGCTGACCAAGTGCTTCAGACCGTTACATCTCCTCCCTACGATGACAAGCCTTTCGACATCATTTTCGATTGGACCGCCTTTTCTCAGAGCTCTCAAATCCCTACTCATTGGCTTAAATTCGCATACGAGATATTACCGATCGATATTCGGCGGCGTTTCCGGGTGTTCCGTAATTTGACACCAAATGCATTGGCCTTACGCTACATGCGGCGGCTCTACAACCTCACAAACGGTCAGTCATATTTGATTAGGAAAGTCAAAGCTTCTGAGTTTCCGTCGCAGGCGCCAGCCTCGCACCCCAGTATGCCATGCACACTTCCACTACCGAATTGTTGCGACATTATCCTGATGAACCCAGGATGGCATCGCTTCAGTATGCGAGTAAGTATCGCTGTCACTTTCGAGATAATCATAGCTTATAGTTTCACAGTCGATCAGGAGAACGAAGAGGCCCAGGAGTTCGAGGAGGTGTATATGCGCCATAACCATCCTATGCGAGTCCCTGTAATCATGCACATCGGAAGTACCCATCTGCGCATTGTCACCGTGAGTAGTATTCTGAGTACTGATAGGTGTTGACTAACCCTTCACCACAGCTGAAAACGACGCCTATCAATAACACGCTGTCGTGCAGAGCCACCGAGATTGTCCCCCTTACAGACATAAGCGACATATACAATGTCGCAACAGGCCATGATGCTCATGAGTTCGTCATCCGGAAGATTCGTCACGGCACCACGTTGTTCTTTACGTCGCCGTCCAGAGATGCTATTGTCAAGGTACACAATCGCCTTATCTCGCTGGTACAGAATTAATGGACATTTACAGATCATACGTGCTGCCAAAGGTAGTATGCGCAACATCCCCGTCGCAGGCTCTGAAAGATTCTCCAAACTATCGAGTGTGATTGCTACTCTACTTCATGTGGGCATGATCAACATCGTTAGTGACAATGAGGAACTACGTCTGGCATCTTATGAACTGCTTTGCGCAGTCTGCACATACCTGGACTTCGAAGGAAGACCTATTGTTCCTACTAAAGGTGTGAGAGATTCTTTCAGGCAACTCTCGTGACTAACGTCGCCATCATAGCCATCGTCATTCCTGGACGTGCGGGTCCTTTCGTCACCCAACTCAGCGAAAAATTGTCGAGCTTTGCCCCACAGCTAACCTTGGATTTCATTCAAGAAGTGACTGCAAACATGGGCAAATCGTCAGTGGCACAAAGGATTAGTTGCTTACAGTATATGTCTCCTTGGATCAAGAATCTCCCGAAGTTTACCGATCCTACCAGCCGGTTGTACGAGCAGTCTGGGGCACGACTTCGGGACTGTGTTCGAGTACTCATTGATCTCACTATGGCAGATCAGGAGGTTCGTTCTTCCAATATGATCGTATATGGTCGCTCAACCATCCACAGATTCACGCCGTTGGCGAGAAAACCGTATGGCAAGAGATTGGAAAGCTAGATAGCGAGCTTGTGAATACTGTGTTGGACGAACTGATACGTGCTGCTGTCGATGGTGGCATCGGATCCCAGAGATGTGAGGTCATTGCCGACACTATGTCAGCTTTGACATCCATCAATGTCCGAGGTCGCATATTTGCTCGCATACGCAAGGTGCTTAATCTTCTGTGTGTGTATTGTCCTCACGCTAACTGTTTGCTCTTCAGACTCTGGGGAAGACCTCCCTGAAGCCTTCGAAATCGCTGTCCGACAACGTCTACTGGAATGAGCTGGCCTGTCTTACACGTCTCGCCCTCGTCGCGAATTTTCTCCCAAAACATATATCGCACGTGCAGTTGTACGTTCCAGAAACTGCACACTTCGTCACTCTACTCGCCGGAACGGGTCAGCTGTTGGTTCGCACCTCTATCTATGGTGTGGTGATCAATCTTCTGCATTCGATGTACCTCTCGAAGACCTCGACCGGGGAAGCGACTGTCAGTCCAGAGATTCAGAGCTTGTTAGACGAATGCGCTTCTCCGAAGACTTTGAAGATGTTCGGTCTCAGGAAGCCCACTTCGACCAGCGACTATGCCGTATATGATCCTCCGAGCGATAAACAATACCTGGATTCACTAGAGCAACTCTCTTTGCTTCTTGCACGTTTTATGGAGGCTACAGCAGGTTCTCGAGGTAAGAACTATTCCTTCACACCAGACATTTCTCGCCTGATATTTTGTGCTTGTCAGCTTTGCTGAACGTATGGCGCGCTCGGTGGATGAGCCTTGTGACATCATCTGCTTTCCAGCTCTCACCTGCCATCCAAACTCGTGCTTTCGTCTCCTTGGGCATCCTGGCCACATCGGACGTCGATGATGATTTGCTCTATCAGATGCTCGTTGCGTTGAAGAAAGCCCTGTCTACATATGACGAATCCGATACTACCGCCGTGGTCAGTATGCTCAAGTGCATTTGCAAGGTCATCCCAGCCTTGCCACAGAACTCTCGCTATCTACCGTCCCTCTTCTGGCTTGCAGTCGCCCTCCTGGAAAGCAGCCATATGCCAGTGTACATCGAAGCTATACAACTCCTGCAGGCCACTCTTGAAAGCATGTTTGACCAAGGGAGCTTCAAAGCGCAAGGTGTGGCGGCTACGCTACTCGAGAATCGACGCACACTCTCAGACATCGCCGGTCAACTGGACTCGCTTCTCGGCCTCTCGTTCTCGTCGAACTTCTCCTTCGCCCTCTCTGCAATCATCTTCAAAGGGGTGCGGCATCAGCTACTGAAAGGTCACGCGGAGGCAGCCCTGCGAGCTTTACTCAAGATTACCGTGAAGTCTTGTCCTCATCATCTGCACGAAGACGACCAGGCTGGGGCACCTCTCTGCACGGAGGTTACGGGATATTTCATGGCCTTGATTCCATTCTCCACGACAAGCGTGACTTTCCGGCAGTTGCTAGACGAAGCGGGTGCTCATGCGTCATGGTCATCATCGGACATACTTGCCACCGAAGACGACGACGACGCTATCTCTGCAGTGCCATTCGGGCTCTTGGGTGTTTATACTGCCACGGATGCCCTGTACATGACATCTTTCATCGCTGCCATGCTCATCACCGCTCAGGGTGACGACACAGAAACTGAGATGCTGTTGAATGGGCTTTCATGTATTGCGGATTCCTATCCTGAGACTATCTCGATAACGTACGCCTTCCAAGCATTGATTCATCAGCTAGTATACTGATGCACTATTTCTCCAGCTTCGAAAGTCTACAGGATAAAATCAGAGAGGTGTTCGCCGGTTCCTCCAACACTTCCATTTTATCGGCCGCATCGAACGTCTTCCGAGTTGCGATGCAGGATCCTCGGCATACATCTACCTTGCGAGGATCATCGTCTACTCTCAGCACCGTCGATGAGGCTAACGGTCACGCCGGGGGCCCTGGTCGCTTCCACTTGAATGCCCTTGAAGAGCTCGAAATGCAAGGCCTCACAAATAACTTCCACTTCTTGCCTGCCGGGCGCGGGCTCAATGGGGTAACAAAGATGATACAATGGATATCCGAGCTGGTTTCGAAGATCATAGAGTAGACACGTCGAGTTCCCTTCTGTCTTGGGCACATGTTATCGCTGAATCATGGGATCATCTGCTGTAACTTCGTATAACTCTTCATTGTAACTTCCTTCTGCATCGTCTCGGTAATGCTTTACTTTATCGCTCTTAGTTGATTTATAGCTGTCTCACAATCTAGCTAGTATGTATGTTATTTACTTGCGAAAGCGAGCTACTGGAATACTTCGATTCACACCATATGGATCATGGCTGACTTAGCCGATCATCCAGAATGACTGCCTGAACGCGTCGGCACCAGACGCGTTGTTTCATTTCGTTCTTGTCCCCAGCCTCTCCGTCTGCATGCTGCTGACTGCTCTATACACGTTGCGGAGAGTCGACTCCTTTGTTTCCGCCATCTAGTATAACGTGGCAGACTTTGAAGCTTGCCCCTCATGTCTCTGCGGCCTCCAACGCCTGACTCGCCAAGCAGCCTTCGCAAGGCGAATGCAACAATCGACGACTTGACAACAGCATTGGCAAACTTCAGCCATGCCTCCTCTCCGGAGCCAGAAGGGGTCACAAGATGCTGCTGCGGTAAAGACACCTGTGAGAATAGCGTATGCTGGACAACATACAAGGCAAAGCTGGAGGATCGTCTTGTGCTGAGCGCAGGTGGGTAGTTTGAGTGCTCTACAATATCCTCGTTAACACTCTTCGCAATAGAAGTCGGACAGGCTCTGCTGCAGAGACACGAGGCGTATGTTCGTCGCCATGAGGTACGTCTTCTCATTGTTATATCCAAGTTGCTCAATTCGAATGTGGTTTCGTAAATTTAGTCTGGATACTCTTTGGCCGACCTATCCGCGTCGTTGGGGGATCTATCAGAGCAAAAGGAGGGAGAAGTTGATGTGCGAGTGGCCGATCTTCTGAGAGAGGTGCGTGCTGAAAGACCTCATAGATATGTCATTGTCTTCTGACGCGGGAGTAGAACGCAGTGTTAGAGAAGGTATGTCTGCCCGTCCCAGGTGTAAGCTGATGTTGACAGTGTGCATAGCGGTTCTCTCAAGCATTGGTGAATAGTGAAGCTGCCGATCTAGCTCACCAGAAGGTCCTCGCAGAACTCAAGGAGGCTAAAGAGAAGATAGCGCATTTGTCCGCCCAGAATGCTCGATTAACAGGGGTAGACAAGCGGCTCACTCGTGCTCTAGAGGAGAAAGATGATATTCAACAAGAATGCAATAGTGCCACACAACGAGCCAAAGTTGCAGAAACTAGGATGAACTCTTTGAAAGAGCGTTGTGGTATGAGATAATATTCCCATTGTCCATTCGTGCAGAGAACTTATCAATTCTAAATAGCCAAACTGCAAGCTCAAGTTGGACGGCTCCGGGAGGATCTTGAAGTGCAGCGTTCTTATAGGCAAGAGCTGTCGAATGAAATCCTGACTGAGGCCCGAAGCCGTCTACAGCATTTGCAGCACTTGGTAAGAAATGTCTCATCCTCAGTCCTCCGTATATCTGACATTTGGCAGGACGTTGGTAGTTCTGCCTCTGGCGATGATGACGAAGTAACGAAAGTCCTGGAATCGTTAGTAGCTGATAACGAGGCCTTGAAGCATGATAATGCCGAGTTACAGAACCTCCTAACTGAGGCGCGAGAAGACTTGCGTGTATTGCGGGAAGAAGTGGACGAGCACCGAGCTGAAACTCCTTATAGGCGCCATCGTGCCAGTGATAGCGTTGGTTCCTCAACATTCCCAGATCCCTACTCGCCGCTGTCTTCCCACTTTAACATTGGCACAGCTCCCGCCACCTCTGTCATGAACTCAGTATTTGCCCGCACCAATACCACACCATCATCAAGTCGACGTGCAGCCAGCACAGAACGTGAACGGAGGCATACATTTGTGCGTGTGACACGTCTTCAACCCATAACTAGACTCATTCGAAAATGTAGGAACCCTTGACCCCCGAAACGAATCGGCGCCCTCTATCCCCCGCAGAATCCGCTTTGGCCAACAGGTCCAAGCGATCTTCGCTGCGCCCTCGCCCCAACTACCCACCTTCCCATTTGAGTCTGGAATTGGAGGATGATGGTCTCGACGAAGAACAGCTACATTCCGCTGATGGTCCTAGACCTCCGAAATCATTGCTCCTACTCACTCGATCTCGTGCAGTACAGACAGATGAAATTCCAACTAGTAGCTCACTAGCGCCGTCTCCGATCCCGCGTACACCTGGAGATCATCTGTCATCTCACGACGGACAGTCGGATTCATCGTCCCTAGCAGAGAATAGTTCAACGGTTGTCGGCGTACTAGTGGAACGCATCAGCCTGTTGCTCAATCGACTCATGCAGGCCGACGCACTAACATTGACCACTAGGCTCAAGCGGCAACACCTTGTGGGCGCAGATGTTTCACACCTCTCTCGAACAACTGTCAGCTCAATCTTAGGCGAGGCCAATGCTCTTCGAATACAGTTCCGCGCTTTTCTAGAGGATGAGAAGATCACTACCACTTGCACACGCCGGGACCTCCGCGCGCTGTTTAAAGTGTTCAAGGATATGTTCACCGAGATGGGCCAACTACGCGTCACCCTTAACGATGTTATACTCGACCCAACTGTCGCCGGCCGTGTCAGTGACCTTGCTATGAATCCTTCGAAGAGCTCTTCTGGTACAAGCATTGATCAAGCGACAGCAGGAGTACAGTCTGGCTCTAGTTGGATGGCTCCGATCTCTAAACTGCTAGGACTACCAGGTGGATCTGCAGTAGATGAAGCGGCTGCTCGTGCGCTTTCTCCTCCAGCTCGGCCTTCCGCTCGAGCTCTCACTCGCCCCTCAACTCGTATTGTTCCCAAACGAGGCCCCGCCTTAGCTGCGAGCGCTACCACAGTCAACGTCGAGTTCAGCGGCGCCGGTGTCGGGAGGGCTGTGACAAGCACCGCAACGGACAATGTTGATAGTTCAATGCTCACCCCACCTACTGTTGTCGCACGCCAGAACTCATCGGGCTCTACCTCGGAAGCCACGAGGAGTGTTATGGATATCTTCGCGGGTGCTCCCCGTCCCGTGGACTCTGCCGATCCATGGGTCGTCATTCCTAAACCTCAGAGGGCTGAAACCCTCCCGAGTCCTCAAGGCTTGCTTGGAAGAACCACAATCGGACGAGCTGCCTCACGCAGCGCCAGCGTGGCCAACTTCCGTAGCCGACCACCTAAGGCAGACGATAGGAGTCGACTCCCTAGAGCAGTCGACGCCGTGATCGATCCCACTCAAGCCGACATGGCTGGAGAGGACGCAGCTGAGGCTCGGGATGTCGTGCATGATACGCTGCTTCAACGTACGTTACGACCTCGAGGACTATCGGATTCCTCAATACACACGACTTTCACGAGTCATGCGGCTGAGGCCCAAGAAGGGGAGACGGATAGGCCATTGGACGAAGGAACTTCGGAGAGACCTGACAGGCAGTCAGTCCTGCAGACCTTGAGCCGGAAGATGCAGAGCTTCAGGCTTGCAAGTTCGTCTTTTATCCCTCCTGCTAAGCCCTTTAGTGCCGCCGATGATCAGGACGCCGAGTCAGCCACGTCTTCGCAGGCAAGACCCACGGCTCCGAATGAGACTCCGAAAGGAGGATCTAGCGGTACTATTACTGCGCGGAAGTCTGGAGTCGAAAGGGCGGTATCCCCGGGCTCTAATCTCTTCCAGAACCTTAACCTCTCGTCGTGGGCTTCACCAGCTATATCCGTGGACTCTGACGTGCTTGGAGATACCACGGAAGCTGGCCGTCCACCGCCTTTCTATGTTGGTACTATGAGGGAGGAGTCTTCTATGGGTCGTGGATTCCCTAGAGGTAGGGAGATATAATGCGCATTTCACTTCACTCTATTCCATATACCCTTCCATCGCTCTGCCAGTGTTTCATAGGATCTCTTTGCTTGGTTATTGGGACCGTCGAATACTACACCGGACTAATACTTCTTGGCTATACACACATGTAGAGTTTTTATGTATAAGATTACAGTCATGCTTTCCGGACAGTATCGTAGCACAGTATGCTTGAGAATATAGTCAAGGTGCGCCACAAAGCCGTGTGACTGCCATATAGGGAAACCCATTCACCCGCATTAGGCAACTATCAATCTTACGTATAAAGTTCCATCGATCGAATAAGCTTTCTCTCTCCAACCACCATGCAGCAGCCCTGAGGCCACGATGCTGGCCACAAACAGGATGCCTCGCGCATCTCTACTTGCGAGCGGGCTAAGGTCTGAGTCCTATCCATCGCTCCCAGACGGAGTCGGTCTATAACGACCGAGCGGCATACCAGAAATCTCAACATCCATCCGCAACTCATGGATGCTCGTTGGACATACTCCACGCCCAATGACCCAGTCAGCCATTACCACTGGGGAGGGTTGCCCAGATGTTGTTGAAACTGGCTGCAAGATGCGGGCGGTATATGTGTTTTGCTACGTACCATTTCTCTTACTCTCTATCGGTGTCACTGTTTCCGTATAGGAAACCGACGGGGGCTTTGCGAGCCTCCGCTGCGTTGAAATCGCACAGTGGATAGGGACACTCTCTATTACGCTGGAAGTCCTATTAGCTCGGATGCTTCATGTGGGTTCACAGTTGCGAAAGATGGTAGAGATTGCTCGGTGGTGGTCATTTGCCATCGCCCAGTGATCTCTCTATCTAGTGGCATATGCGGTTGAGTGCACCATTTGGTGTACAACACCGGCGTATGCCTTTTTGTGGCTATGACGAGCATGGAGACACTGCGCTTGCAGTGTCATGGGCGAAATGCGCCCAGTGTGACTTTGCTGTCACACTTGCCTCGGACCGAGGCCACCAGCATCTGTGCTGGTAGACGAGATGCCCGACGGGCATACCTGTCGCATTTCTGTTCCCTAGGATCAGAAGTGCTTGCGCCTGTTGCGGGTAATCCGTCACAGTGCGCGCCGAGCTTTAGAGATCGTGACATACGAGGAGAATTGAGTTCTGTGTACAGGCTGACATATGTTCCCGCCCTTTAGTGCAATTCGTGGCGCGCGCCGGTGGTTCGTCCACTCACGCGTAACTCGATTCAGACTACTCCTTGGCTGCTGCATGGCCGTTGAATTTTTGATCCTTGTGTCTCTTCGCGAGACGGTTTTGAGCTTGCTTGTTGGTGTTAGTTGCCATCATAAGTATTTCTCGTGTCTCTTTGCGAGATGATCATATGTGGATGTACATAATTCCTGCAGACTCGCATACACGTGCTATTAAATATTAAATATCCCCTCGGTATCAGAAAGTGTCGCTACAGTTTTGAAACGCTGCATACCTGGCCACGGCCTCAGCCCGAGATTAAGGTTAGGGTCGCTCGGCCATCAAACTCATGTGCGTCAAACGACGCCCTGCTTTGCTTTCGTCCACAACGTCACTTACGGCTTGCTAACAACGGGAGGACAACGATCACAGATATTAGCCATGGTCGAAACACCGAACACTAAAGGGCCCTCACAGAAACCACCTTCACCACCGCCGGCTTACGCTGAGCTCGATCCATCTGAACAGTCGGCCTCCTCTTCCTCGAGACCGCAGCCACCTCCACAGCTTCGCCCTTCCTCCCCATATCATGGCGATAATTACTACGGTCCAACGCCCTTGCTAGCACAGCAGAGCCATGTTCTTCCATATTATGACCCACGCTCGTCGTACTCTGTCGCTGAAGCGGTCGCTCGTGCGCGATGGCGTTTCATCGGCGCGCTGTTCTGGGCGTTCGTCATCTTGTCCGCCGCGAGTCTCATATTCGGTATGGAGGTTGAGATTCAGCGGAGACCGTGGCGAGGTTGGCGAGTGGTGTTTGGTGGGAACGGGGATCCGTGGATGGACCAGTGAGTGAGGTGAGGGGCGAATGTATGCCTTCTCATTTTGGCGGGTGTACGTTAATATTATGAGACCGGTGAGTAGTGCTTTGCTGAATGCTGGGAACGCTGATCTCTGAGACCCGAGTAGGATGTTCTGCAACCGGTTTGGACGGCTTTCCGCTGCGGCCTTTGTGGCTTATGACACGACGGTGGCGTGTGAGATAGAGCGCATACAGCAAGGGATAATCTCTAGTAATTGGTGTGTATATACAGCACTGTGTCTTGTTTCTTGACGACTCTCTTCATGACTTTTTATTACCTTCTTGTACAGTATCTGCCTTGTATCGTTTTATAGTGCTAGCCTTTAGGAACACATTATCTTTAGAATTACAAAATAATGTTCGGTGACAGCTTGGCATGGTGTGTAACCTGGGTATGTAAGCTGGGCTAGACCCCTTCGGCCGCAGTGAGCTTGTATTAACCCTGCAGTAAGGCTTGACGACAGACATCGAGGTAGCAGTGAAATGCGATGTCCCATGTTTGCCCTTTTATCATATTTTCACAGTAAAGTCTGCCCGACTCGCGTGGGACGCCCCATCCTATCCAGACACCCCTTTCCCTTTCTCTTCCTTGACTCTCCCCATCGTCTTCTCTCGCATTTTTTCGTCAAAGTTCGTCGACTCAATCCGCATGTATGCGCACGGTATGTTTGCTTTGTTCTTTGGATGTCGTCGCGTCGATGTTGACACCAGCTTGCTATCATCTCAAAACTGTACACGCGTACAGAAAGCATCCAGTTTGATACACAACTGAAAGCATGGCACAAAGCATTGAGGACTATATAGGCATACATTGGGAGGAACAATGGAATAGGCGATGGCTGCAGATGAGTAACGGCGAGTGCTTCTTTGTCCTCGTCGTCGCCGCCGTGGAAGACAATGACGAAGGAACCCCGCTCATCGGCCGGCCGTATGCCAAAATGCTTCCGGGCGCTGACCGGGGTCCCGCCATTTCTGTCACGTGAGGCTATTTGTGCGTATTTGCTCCAGATGGTCTGTGCGCAATCTGGTCCGTTTGGTTCGTTGTAAGTTGAGCTCCGCCGAAACTGCATTCGGCTGAGTCCGCTTCTTCCCTCATCACCAACCTCGATCGTCCCCTCCCCGCTCATCGCCAGCCACAGCGAGCGCGACCCTCTCCTCGCTGTCACCGACGCTGCCCCCACTGTTTGCCATATCATCATTGACTCGTCTTCCTCATCCTCTCCCCCTCGTTTTCACTGCATCGCATCGCATTCAGAACCCTCAACCGCAACCAATCTCACGCGTCGCGTTTCGCCACCAGCATCCAGCACGCCGTCGAGCACGTACAATATCAGCATCCAAACTGCTCTAGTCTGTCACTGTCTGTATTTATAACCGGCAACCGCCTCGCATACCACCCTTCGCTCTGCAAGTTGCCGTTCTGGCTGTTGATGCTCTGAAGTCGTCTCCACTCTCGCTCGCCTCTCGTTGAATCTCTATCCAACCCCATAACCCCTCTGTGCTCTCATATACATTTGCCCAACCTGGCGTCCTCAATTGCATCTCGTCGCCCCGCTCCCTTCCCTTCTGCCCCATCGCACGCAGACGAGGAGTATATCAATCGTTCTCTCCTCGACAGCCTCGACGCTCAGGCTGACGCAGAGCCTCACTCCTCCTCCGATTCCGAAGGACCCAACGGGCCCAGGCATACGATGGGTTCCATGTCCGCAAGTGCTGTCGGATCGCCCCCAGTCCCTTACCACTCCTCCTTGCCGTCGCAGCAACAGCCGAGCTCTGGCCCGGAATCTCCCAGCTCAGGCAGCATGCTTCCCTCATACTTAACCTCGCCTTCACACAACTCGGACTCGTTCGCCCAGATCGGCCCTCAAAACGCCAACAATTCATATCAAATGTATAACAGCATAAATAACGGTATTCATCCGCCACTCGGTCCCGATTTTGCATCTGTACACCCATCGGAGCACGATATCAGTGCTCTTAATTCACAAACTAGTGCCAACGGATTCCCCAACTCTGCTGGGCCACACAGGAACTCTTTCAACCCGTTTCCTGTTCCCAGCAACGGTCGCCCGCGACACAACACTTCCTCTATCCGCGACACCTCCAGCAATTATCCCACTTCTCCGTCATACCCTCCTGGCCAACAGGATATCTACATCTCTAATCCAGCCTCCCTGAATCAACAAACGAACTCTGCTGCTCCGCCTCCTCACGAATCTATTCACCACCGTTATGACTACCCCCTCGGCGCCTCACAGTCCGCACCATCTCTAACTCTTCCAGGTCCGCCAAAGCAACCAGCATTCAGCGCCATGGATGCTTATCGTCTGGGGTTGGATCCTCTCTCACCCACTCAGCAGATGAGGCCGCCGGGGATGATGGGCAATGGTGGTGCTGGTCAGAACGGCCTCTTGCAGCGTGAGCCGCAGCCGTCCCTCATGAACCACCCCGGTATGCAGGCACACTTGAATGGCCTTACGCACGCTTTGTCCCACCAGAACACTTTGCAATCGCAAGTCCCTTTTGGTACCAACGGACCGACTCAGACGTCGACCTCCGCGGTCAACGGGCCTCCGCATGGTGGTTCGCAGCAGCAGCAGCCTCAAGAGGAGATCTCTACCATCTTTGTAGTTGGATTTCCAGATGATATGTCGGTAAGTGTGCCGTTATCCGTTTCCACTGCATCGTCTTCTAGCTGCCAGATCTGTCAAAACGGACGCTAATCAGAACATCCATTTAACAGGAACGGGAATTCCAGAACATGTTCACGTTCTCCTCCGGATTCGAAGCTGCTACGTTGAAGATCCCGAATAGGGAGCTCACTTCGTATGGGACGAACGGCCTCGTTTCGGCACAAGGACCTCGCATCAACGGTCTACCGATGCATGCAGGATCTAACGATCCCTACAACCTCGTCACCGTGAACCAAGGGGGTGTTGTGGTAGACAGCCGCGATGGAACAACTTCGTCGTGGCCCGCTCCTCCGATGCCGTTCATGGACGAAGGTCACTTCGTTCAGACTGTCCAACCTCCGAGGAAGCAGATCATTGGCTTCGCGAAGTTCAGGACGAGGCAGGAGGCGCTCGAGGCACGCGACGTCTTGCAAGGCCGTCGGGTCGACCTCGAGAAGGGCTCCGTGCTTAAGGCAGAGATGGCGAAGAAGAATCTTCACACGAAGCGAGGTCCTACTGGAATGGGCCCATTGGGCAACAGCGTTGGATCCTTGCAAGGCTCGGCTGTTCAGACGGATGCTATGGGGTCTGGTATCAACGGCCTTACCGGTATCAATGGCTCTACTGCCGCCGGTGAGGTGTTCATGCAGCGTGAGAAGGAGCTCGGTGCCTTAGGTGCTATGGGTATCGCAGGTCTTGGTCAGCGCCGAGGCACGCTCGTGGAGGAACCGTCTGCGATGGGTATCGCCAGCTTCGGTCCGAGAGGTGCACGCGAACGCGCAGAGGAAGACGAACGTGAGCGTGAGAGGAAGCGAAAGGAGAAGGAGGCCGCACGTCTTCGTCAGAACAATTCTGCGTTCGAGGCTTTCCACTCGGTTCCTCAGCAGATGGTTCGACAGGGTGCGAATTCGCTGTTGTCTGCTGAGAACGGTACGATGGGAGCGAACGGGATGCTCGGCGAACCGAGGCTTCACAGTCTCTCCGCCCAATCGTCGATGCAAAGCATCGGCTCTCAAGCAGACAATGTCGGTGGACCCTGGGGAAGCCTCAGGGACATGAGCGCTAGTGCCATGTCCAGGAAGATGAACGCGGCAGGTTCCATCCAGCGTCCATCTTCCACTGACCCGCACGAGTTCCGTCCTACCCGCGACATGACGAGCAGTCCCCCCTCTGGCGCACAATCGACTTCCGGCAGCACTAATCCGAGCGATGCCTTCTCTCCTGATTCAACTTCGTCTGCTCTTCCTGGCACGTTCTCTGCTTTCGATCATCAGCAGAACATCGAGCAGAATCAGGTTGGGGGAACTGCATCTGTTTCGAGTACCTCTAGCATTGGCGGAATGTTCAATGAAGAGGAGCTGTGCCGTGCTGTCGGTGCTCTAGCCGTAAGCACTGGTGAGCAACCCAACAGTTCTGCTGCTGGTACTCTTTCTCCTCAGCTTCCGTCTCCGTCGTCGGGCACGAGCTCGAGCACTGGCCGAAACCCTGGCGATCAGAATCCACCGGTGAGTATACATCACTATTATGTTGTCTAAGCATCACGATGACACTTACACTGTAACATAGATCAATACCCTCTATGTCGGTAACTTACCCGCTTCTAATTCTCCGGGTGGTTCTCCTTCGCCTTATCTCGAAGAACGTCTGCGCGATTTGTTTAGTCATCGACCTGGCTATCGCAAATTGTGCTTCAGACACAAGAGTAACGGACCGATGTGCTTCGTCGAGGTATGTTCTTGATGATCTACTATTTGTTATGTTTCTTGACCATGCTTTTCTTCGTAGTTCGAGGATGTTGCTCATGCCTCCAAGGCTTTGAACGAACTCAACGGCGACAACCTCGGCGGCCTGATCAGAGGTGGTGGTATTCGCCTGTCTTACAGCAAGAACCCTCTTGGGGTGCGCACACCAACCACCGGAAACGGTTCGATGCAGCAACAGCAGTCCATCGGTGCTGTGCAGACGTTGTTCTCGTCTGGCGAGTTGGAAAGCTTCCGCTCCTCTCGTCGCGATACCGCTAGTTCTGGTGTCACATCGCCGACGACGTCGTATTTCTACACGAACATGTCATCTCCGCCTCCGAGGTTCACATCCCCTCCGTCTTTCGCCTCATCGCTCTCCAATTCGTCTATCTTCCCTAGAACGACGCCGCAGGGCTATGGCCTGCCTCCGAGCGCCTCATCTACATTTTCTCCCTTCGGCATCTCACCATCACAATCAACGATACCCGACCAGCCCAGTGCCGAGTCAAACACCGAGCATCTGTCACGCACATTGTCGCCGGTCCACGCCAATGTAGAGGCGAGCCGTGTGGGCTAAATCAACATTCGACCACTTCATATCCTCACTTCAACCGTGCAACATGTACTATAACGTATGATCACATCGCGCCTGTTATTCTTTCGCCGCATATTTACCTGGTTCCCTATTTTGTCGGACTCTTCTGCCTCCTCCCTTTCGTCTTTATCCCCCTCCTACTTTTACTCCATCTTCGATTCTAAAGCTGACAAACTCTATTCACTACAGTGTCTTATTTCCCAAGATTCCCATTGGCGTTTCGCCTTCATACACTTTACCTTACGATGTCTCCCTAACGGCTGCTTCATATGTTTTATCCTGACCTATTTACTTCAGCACACAGCAACCCAACGCTTCATTACCGCAATCCAATCCAGTGTCATCAAAGTCTGATATCCCATTATTACCCCATTTTACCACATCCCGTCATATTTGCAGTAGTCTCCTTGTCGCTCTTCTCAATCCCATATTCCCCCGTTACCCCTCAGGGTCTGTGCTTCGTTCGATTCGTGTCGTTCTTGCAAATCCGCTCCCCATCGTCATATGCTGCTGTTTTGACTAGTTTCGTGTTTTCCCTTTCTCTCCTACTTTTACTCCGCCCTCCAATCCATTAGTTTGGACCATTACGCTGCTGATCTTACCCATTCTTCTCCCCGTTCTACATCATGTATCGAGTAATACGACGACGCTTGAAGATATTCCCTACGTACACCATTCACGCTCTTACTTTCAATGAGAATTAATGACTCTACCCTTTATCTTGCTCGTAAGACCGAGATCCCTGTGTGAAGCCCCATGCAATTCCTATCGCTGAGTCTGCAAAGTCCGTGAGATGTAAAAGGGGATTTGCACCCAGTGTGCGAGGCCTTTACGTCGACATCTGCGAGTCAACGCTCGTGATAGTTCCGCGGCCGTCTTGAATGCGATCATCGACGCACCGATTACTCCTCCTCCTGAGTGCCTTCGTTCTCTGGTCCGTTTTACAGGTCTATAAGTACTACAATCAACCTAATCAACCTCAGAACGAGACGCAAGCCTCTCCAGCAACTTCGACCATTGCAACTCAAGACACGATGGCATCAACTCTCAAGTTCCTCACTGTGGCGGCTCGCGCCAAACATACTGCCACTGTTATCTTCGTCCATGTGAGTACCTTGTAACTATTTGAAGGATCGAACCTTCTTATATTATGAGCTTAGGGTCTTGGTGATACTGGGTATGGTTGGCAACCCGTCGCGACGATGTTGGGCAGCACACCTGCGTTCCAACATATCAAGTGGGTCCTTCCGCATGCGTACGTACCGGCTTCACGTTCTACAGGCAAGCAATTGGCCATAACTAATCTCATATGTCTCCAGTCCCCAGATGCCAGTGACCGCTAATGGCGGCATGGTCATGCCATCCTGGTAAGCTCAACCTTGTTAGACTCGCAGCTCTCATGTCACTCGCTGAGTTCGGCTTCTTAGGTTTGACATTGAGAGTTTCGGCTTCGAGACCGAAGATGAACCTGGGATGCTTCGTACTGTTAGAAGTCTCAACCAGCTCATCACGGCAGAAGTCGATGCTGGTATACCCTCAGACCGCATCGTACTCGGAGGGTTCAGCCAGGGAGCGGCGATGAGCCTTCTGACGGGCTTGACTTCTGAGCGAAAGCTGGGGGGTTTGATTATAATGAGCGGATGGCTGCCGCTTAGGACGAAGTTCAAGGCGGTAAGCACCTTTTCTATCTAAGAACTGAACTTGCGAGGTTTGCTGACACGGACGCGATCCGATCACTGCACTAGATGCTGAATGACCACGCGAAGAAAATCCCCATATTCTGGGGACACGGTCAGAGCGATCCTTTGGTCAAGTACCAGTTTGCAGTTAGATCCAAGGCATTTTTGGAAAGTGAGCTGGGAATTGGAGAGGCAAAGGGTGAGAGCAAGGCTGGCTTAGAATTCCACAGTTACCCTGGACTCGTGCACTCTGCGAACGATGAGGAGCTGGAAGACATGCAAAAGTGGCTAGAGAAGGTTATTCCACCATCTGACTAAGATGTCATACTCGTCAGATATCAGTGGACGTTGCGTCCTCTGGGGCTGACTTAGAGAACTTGCTCATGTTGCTGGAAAGTCATGTAATTTTATTGCAACACGCAGAGGTTCAACTGGAATATGCAGCGTTCCCTGAGATAATTCGTCGATTTACTTTCGCTGCATAGCTCGCAGTTGCTTTTCTACCTGAAAGACGGTCACGGTCAAAGGTGACTGAGATTTGATCGAGGCGGCCACGCACCAGATAGATTGGGCGCTTCCATCATGGTACGCTCTAAAACTTTGCTCATCAACACCCACGACGACCTCCTCACCGCAAGCTGCCCATCATGGCTATCGACGGTGTAAACGGCATTCAAGATGACGAAGGAATTGACTACTCCGATATCGAAGTAAAGTCCGTCTTTGGTGGACCTTTCTCGTGCAAATATCAATAACTAACGACTCCTCATGCGCAGGTACAAGGTACAATACGATGAAGGCCTCGACAACATTCTGGTCGTAGATGGTGTACCAGTCATCGACAGATCGAAGCTGGAGAAGCTGCTGGCGAGGATTTCGAAGGAGTTTGGCAGGAAGGGTGCTCCCATCAAGCCTGACGATATGTTTGTCCCATGGGACGACACCACTGGAAAGAGCAAAGGGTACGTGGGGGTCATCGCGAACATATGCTTGGTTTTCCTCAATCGCTCAACAAATTATTTGTAGAGTTATCTTCATGGAATTCAAAAACGCGGACGATGCTGCGTACGCCTTAGCCGCGATGAACGGACACCCCTTCGACGCAAGGCACACATTCTACATTAACCGTTTCATCGACGTCGAAAAGTATGTGAACCTAGACGAGACGTGGGTTGAGCCCGAGCCCGAGCCATACAAGCCCAAGGTATGTTCTCTCAGAACATGGAAACCCGAAACAAGGCTCATAATCATACAGGAACATCTTCGAGCTTGGCTGGGTGATCCTCAAGGACGTGATCAGTATGTCACTTACCGTGGTGAGGAGGTCGAGGTCCATTGGCACGGGAAGCCCTCACAGTGTGAGGTTGCCCATGCACGGAATGTGGGTCTTCTATTCCTCTTTCTCTCTCAAAACATCACTAAGTTTCTTTTAGGGCTGGACAGACCTGTACGTTTCTTGGTCACCACTCGGAACCTACCTGGCGTCGCTACATCGTCAAGGTGTTCGACTATGGGGTGGCCAATCGTGGGAGGCTCAACAACGATTCGCTCACCCGTTCGTAAAACTCATCGACTTCTCACCTTGCGAAAACTACCTCGTCACCTGGTCGCACGATCCCATTATCGTCCCCGAGGGTGCTCAGCAAGGTCCTCAGTTCTTCTCCCCAGAAGATGAGGGCAATAACGTCGCTGTCTGGGACATCAAGACTGGTAACCTTCTCCGTACCTTCCCATCTCTGCTCCCTGAGTCAGAGGATGGCGCGAAGAGGCAAATGCAGTGGCCAGCGCTGAAGTGGAGTGCTGACGATAAGTTTGTTGGCCGTGTCACGCCTGGCTCGCAGATCAGTGTGTACGAGCTACCGAGCATGCGTCTGCACGACAAGAAGAGTATCAAGATCGAGGGAGTTGTCGACTTCGAATGGTGCCCTCTTGGAGACAAGGACAGGGACGACGCTGAGAAGGCCGAGAAAGCAGGGAAGAAGCCGAAGGAGAATTTGCTCGCATACTGGACTCCTGAGGTGGCCAATGGACCGGCACGTGTGACGGTCATCAACTTCCCTACTCGTGCCATCATGCGACAAAAGAACCTGTTCAATGTCACTGAGGTACGTGCTTTTATATATGGAGTACGAGATATTGTCTAACGAGGTCTGGAACGTAGTGTAAACTCTACTGGCAGAACCAGGGCGACTTCCTTTGTGTCAAGGTCGACCGACACACGAAGACCAAAAAGTCGATCTTCTGTAACCTGGAGATCTTCCGTGTACGGGAGAAAGACTTCCCAGTGGAAGTTGTCGAGCTGAAAGGTAAATAGCTGAAGTATCCCGCCGGAACGTGTACTAAACATTGCTGTCTAGATGCTGTGACCGACTTCTCATGGGAGCCCAAGGGTGAACGGTTCGCGATCATCTCGAGCAACGATCCCAACCTCGGAAACCCTGGCCCCGGTATCACCATCAAGACTGACGTCAGCTTCTACCAGCACGTTCGCAGCAAGGGCGACTTTAAGCTCATCCGCACGCTCCCCGGACGCACGAGCAATACGATTCGATGGTCACCTCGCGGTCGTCACGTCGTCCTCGCTACCGTTGGTTCGTCGACCAAGTCTGAACTCGAGTTCTGGGACCTCGACTTCAACACCGACGATCGCCGCGAGACCACGGTGGAGAAGACAGAGAAAGAGTCTGGCGCCAGTGTTCAGCACTTGGGCACGGCCGACCACTATGCGTTGACCGACGCCGAGTGGGATCCCAGTGGTCGCTACCTGGCCACCAGCGCCAGTGCGTGGAGACACACTCTCGAAAACGGCTACGCCATCTGGGACTTCAAGGGCCAGGAGCTCGAGAAGCACATTCTCGACCGCTTCAAGCAGTTCCTCTGGCGCCCTCGCCCGCGCACGCTCCTTACCAAGGAGCAGCTCCGCCAAATTCGCCGTAACCTGAAGGAGTACAGCAGAACGTTCGACGAGGAAGATGCTGCCGAGGAGAGCAACGTCAGCGCTGAACTCATCGCCCAGAGGAAGCGTCTCGTGGATGAGTGGAATGCGTGGCGTATTAGGGCGAAGGAGGAGTTGGCTGCTGATAGGGGTGGTAAGAAGGCTGCTCCCAAGCAGAAGGAGGAGGTAGCGGAAGAGAAGGAGGAGATTGAGGTCTGGATCGATGAGGTTATCGAGCAGATTGAGGAGGAGGTCGTTGAGTAGATGTGCTGTTCTGGTGCTGGTTGTGTCTTTCTGTTAGTTGTAGTATTTCTTTTCATGCTTTGTTCTATGCTCTCGTCGTTGTATCAATGACATGTTGTAGCAAAGTTGTACACATTTCTATGATTCATTTCTCGCGTTATTGCTTTGACACTCGACGCCGTGTGCTGGGAGGTATCTCCATGATAAACACACGTGAGGCTCACAAACACTTGCCGATAATAAAACTAAGGTTCCTCCCCATTAAAAGGTGTTTGAGTTTGTAGGTGGAAGTCGAGTTCAAGGAACACTATAGAGAGACGCCCGTACTCTACGCGTGAATACTGCGTGAATTGGCAGCGCCGCTCCTTGTCCTGGCACGCGTTATACACCCGCTTTCATCGTTCTGCTATGTCCAATAATGCCGACGAGGAGAATGATCGTTTTGTCTGCAACAGCCCCGAGCCGATGAGCGAGGCAGAAGAGGATGGAGTTGCATCAGATGGACAAGACAGCGACACCGACGTCGAACAGGATCTCAACGCGTTGAACGGCCACAGTTATGGTGAAGTTGTGCACCATATAGCAGATGAAGGAAGCGACGGCTCACAGGTAGAGGATGAAGACAGTGAGGATGAAGGGGAGGACGACGACGAAGATGACGATGAGGAGCCCACTCTAAAGTACGACAGGCTGGGTGGGTCGGTCCATGACCTTCTTCACAAGGACTCGGCCTCTGCACTGGCATATTCAAACAAGAAGCTGGTATGTCTATTGACCTCTGTCAGCATGCTCGATATCGTACCTATGACAGACAGGTTCTTGGGACCCATGCAGGCATCATACATATATTAGACCTGAAGGGAGAACGACTCAAGTCGGTCAAGCCTCACTCTGCAAGCATCATCGACATCTCGGTAGATGAGACCGGAGACTTCATTGCTACTGCTTCTATTGATGGTACGTAGCTACTATGCAAACTATTCCCGTACTAAACCTGCCCGTTTCAGGACAGGTCGTCATATACTCCCTGAGCACGCCGGAAGTCTACCGTTTCGACCAGAAACGTCCTATGCGCACTATTGCTCTCGAACCAAACTTCGTGAAACGAAGTGGACGAGCATTTGTGTGCGGAGGATTGTCCGGAAATCTCACTATGCATGAGAAAGGGTGGTTAGGTCATAAGGAGACTCTTCTAGACAGTGGAGAAGGTCCTATATGGCAGGCACGATGGAGGGGTCGACTCATAGCTTGGGCCAACGACTTGGTGTGTAAAGTCAACTCTACTCTGCGCTGGTGTTAACTTACACGCTTGTGCAGGGTGTCAAAATATACGATACTACGTCTCAGATGCGTATAATCTTTATTGACAGACCGGCAGACAGTCCCAGAGCAGATCTGTTCAAATGCACCCTCCATTGGCAAGACGACTCAACACTCCTCATTGCATGGGCAGACCAGATAAAGGTCGCACGAATACGTGCTCGCCCAAGGTCTACGACAGCTCCGTCCGCCACTCTCCCTCCCCTCATCGTTGAAATCACCGCCGTCTTCCAACTGGACTGCATGATATCGGGAATCGTTCCCCACATCGTATACGCCACACCTCATCCCACCTCACCCTCCCAAGAGTCCGCAGCAGCAGTCAACTCGACACTACCCGCTCCTCCGAAACCTACACTCACGGCGTTCCTCACATTGGCGTATATACCCCCCGATACGTCCTTCCTCACAGAGACAGCCTCTTCACGCGCTGAACAAGCCCGCAAGGCTGCGGAACGTCCTGAACTGCGCATTATATCTCGCAGTGGCGAAGAACTGGCTGCGGACGCGCTCTCGATATCGAACTTTGAGAGATGGGGTTGCAATGACTACATTCTCGTCGAAATTCCGTCGGCTGTGACGGGAGAGGCGAGTTCCTATGTTGTCGTGAGCCCAAAGGATGTTGTATTGGTACACCCGAGAGACTGGAGGGATCATGTAGCATGGCTGGTCGAGAGGAAAAGATACGAAGAGGCGTTGGAGGAGCTCGAGAGGCAGTCTCATTCGGACAGTAAAGAGGAGGATGCGATCGACGCTGTCAAGATTGGTCAGAAGTATATTGAGCATCTCATAAGTGAAGGTGAGTAATTTCTGTTCTGTTCTCCTTTTGAGAGGTTGACTGATGGACGTTGAACCAGGCGAGTTTGCGAAGGCTGCACGACTATGTCCCAAAGTCTGCGGGCAAGATGTCAAACGGTGGGAAGACTGGATATTCGTCTTCGTGCAGAAGCACCAACTTCAGGTAGGTGCGACCTGCTGCTATGGTTCTCGTTACTCATCATCCTACACGAACAGGCCATCATCCCCTATGTGCCTACCAAAACCCCAACGCTAGGACATCTGGTATACGAGATGATCCTCGCTTACTTCCTTTCTCACGACAGAGAGGTAAGAGTGTGAGACACTCAACCGTTTGACCTACTGCTGACGGCTCTATAGGCTCTGTTGAAGACCATCAAGGACTGGCCAACCGGCATCTACGACATTTCAGCAGTGATTGTCGTAGTCCAAGCCGAGTTGGATCGCGCACCGTCAACGTCGTCCAGCGACTCTACCCGCCCTGATACGACCATCCTCATGGAGTGCTTAGCTGAGCTGTGAGTTGTCTCCCGTTGACCTTACGCGAGAGAACATTGTTTTACCCGTGGCTACCAGATATACTGCGAATCGTCAGCCGGGCAAGGCACTTCCATTCTACTTGCGCCTTCGCAGACCTAATGTCTTCGATCTCATACGAGAGCACAACCTTTTCACCGCTGTTCGCGACCAGGTGTTGCTCTTGGTGGACTTTGATCAGGAACTTTTGGAGAAGAGGAGGAAGGCCGGAGAAGATGTCGATCCCAGTGATAGTGTCGCAATCAAGTTATTGGTCGATAACATCCATTCCATACCGGTACGTCACTTGTCTTCTACGTCTATGATCGAATTCACTCAGACAGTAAATGCCATAGATCGGTCGCGTGGTTCAGCAGCTACAAACCCGGCAGTATTACTTGCATCTTTATCTGGATGCTCTCTTCTCAAGGGACTCGCATCTGACCTCCGACTTCGCCGACTTGCAGGTTTGTTGTTGCTTTCGAGGCATGAAGGTCGTTGAGCTAACACACCTCTTGTTTAGGTCAAGCTTTATGCCGAACATGCTCCCAAACGGCTCATTGACTTCCTTCGAGCGAGTAATTACTATAACCTGGAAGAAGTAAGCTTCTCTTTTCGAACTTGTTGCTCGATACCTGATCTAGCTTGGATAGGCGTATCAAGTATGCAATGAAAGAAATCTCGTTCTGGAAATGGTATTCCTGTTGGGACGTATGGGCAATAACAGGCAAGCTTTGACTCTCATCATCGAGAGATTGGGAGATGTACACAGGGTCCGTTCTGCTTCGTTCAAACTGAAGAGATTATCTGATCGTTTGCGTAGGCTATCGAGTTCGCAAAGGAACAACATGATGACGATCTTTGGGAGGATCTACTAAGGTATTCGGAGACAAGACCAAGTAAGCCATCACCTTTTCTATCCAATTCCTGTCAGTTAACATGAACTGATTTAATCTTCAGCATTTATACGGGGATTATTGGAGAACGTTGGTGCCGAAATCGACCCTATACGCCTCATCAGACGCATCAAGAACGGACTGGAGATACCAGGGCTGAAGCCGGCGTTGATCAAAATTTTACATGACTTTAATCTACAATCATCCCTGCTCGAAGGCTGTCAAACGATCCTGAACGGCGACTCTTCCGATCTAGCGCAGAAACTACATACGAATCAGACACAGGGATTCCCTTTGAGTGGTAAGTCGTAGGATGTATCCTTTATCTGACTCTCGATAACGTCTTCTCGTCGTAGGCAAGCTTCAGTGTCTCGTATGCTCGTTACCACTCATCGAAACGTCACAATCACTGTTACTGCTCTTCTTGTGCCGACACGTTGTCCATGCGAGATGTGCCAGTGCCCGAGGATCTATCCCCTCGCACACGGACATCAACAGAGCGAGTCTTACGGCAAGGATTGCCAGGTCGGTATCGTTTCTCAACAAATTAACAAGAGTAGATACTGATATGCGTTCATCTCACTAGAACTGCAGTGGTGAAGGCGCGCCTGAATCAGGGGTGCCCAGTCTGCCACAAGCGTAGTGACGCACTTACAGCGTGACGTTGACATCGCTGCTATACTTCATGTACCATGAAGACCACCTAGGATGACATCTACACCGTTGATTCTGCTAATTTTGTTACGTCTATCGTCTGCTGATACCATGGATCCCATGTATCTTTGTTGAGCTGAAAATTGGACGGCGCGTTAGGTTTTGCTCACCAGCTCTGGAAGCCCGCCCTGTCGAGATCGCTGAGTACTACGACGTATGGAACTGCTTGACAATTTGCAGGGTTGTTCCTAGTAACACAGTGTGCACACTGCCTGAGTCAACATGAGTCAAAGAGTATTATGCTACGTAAAGACACAGTACTTGCTCGAACTCGCGCTGATTTCGGGGAGGGTATTCGATTTGCTGGAAATCGAGAGGTGTGAGATCTGCCAGCGGATCTTCGTACAAACGCTATCTCGATCTACACGCTTGCCGCATCATTTCTTGCCTCTCGCGCTCATCTACCTAATTTCTTTCCAATTCCTGCACCCATAAACTCGCCAAAGATGGAGGAAGTACAAGCCATACCAAGCACCTCTACAAACACCCAGCCTCCGACCGAGTCCTCCGAATCAATGCAGCCACAACCACTCTCCAAGAACGCACAGAAAAAGCTTGCTCGTGCTGCTCGCCTAGCCGAACAGAAGAAAGAACGTCGCGCATACGAGAAGGAGAAGAAGAAAGAGAAGAAACGACAACTAGCAGAGAAGAGAGCTGCAGGAGAGCTAGGTGACGAAGTTGAGGAGGGAGGGCCGAGGAAGAAGGCAAAGACAGACGCAGGGCCGAGAGTGCCGTTCAAGGCGAGAATTGTGGTGGACTTGGGCTATGATGACTTGATGAGCGAGAATGTACGTTCCAACATATGTTCGTTGTATACTTTGGAATTGTTGTGTGTAGTTAATGCCCGTGGGACTATAGGAAATCAAGTCGTTGACGTCTCAGCTAGCGTTCACCTACAGCGCGAACCGCAAAGCTACACAGCCTTTCGAATCTGTTCTTTTCACATCGCTCGAGAAGCGGACGCATACGCGACTTGAGGCTATTGGTGATGCGGCGTACAAAAGATGGCATGATACGGAGTGGTGGCATGAAAGTTATGAGCGATTGTGGACTGGGCAGCGGACTGAGGGTACGGAGGAAAGTACGGAAGGAACGACGGGACAATCAGCACCACAAGAATCCGTTGTCTACCTCACCGCGGACAGCAACGACGAGCTATCAGAACTCAAGGAAGGAGAGACATATATCATTGGCGGGATATGTGATCATAACCGTTACAAAGTACTTTTCCTCACCCACGTCCTCGACATACCGTCACCAACTAAACCTTACTCTCTGTAGAACCTCTGTCTGAACAAATCCAAGGAGTCTGGCATTCGTTCAGCACGACTTCCCATAGGGACATACCTCGCCGAGCTGAAGACGAGAAAAGTGCTAACTGTTAACCAGACGTTTGAGATTTTGTTGAAGTGGGTGGAGACGCGGGATTGGAAGCAGGCGTTGGAGTCGGTTGTGCCGAAGAGGAAGTTTAACGAGCAGGGGAGGAACCGTAAAGGGAACAAGAGCCAGTCGGGCGAGGAGCCAGAGGAGGGTGAGGGTGTAGCAGCAGATTCAGAACAGCAGGAAGTGGACGCTGTTGTGATCGATGCTACTACGCTCGAAGAGGAGGAAGAGCTAGCGGAAACGCCAGACGGTGATGTAGATGTTGCAGGAGGGGAGTTTGGAACGTTGGTCACATCTCAGCCTGACACTCTTAATGCCACACAGGGTGGTAGTGGGGTCGCCATGGACAATACGCACCCGGAAGTACCGACTTCATAATGAGATAATGTGCTTTACAGGACTTCCTTAAGGTTTGTCTGTCCCGTGCCACGCTCGAGAGCCTTCGGCTGGTTTGGTGCAGGCTTCCACCCAATCTTCGTCAAAGGTCAGCCCACATGGTAAAAGAGTTAAGCCCGGTACCACATACCACAAAGATGATTTGGAATGTCGCTGGTACGGATCCGTCTTCATTCCCGTGTAACTCTGGGTAAGGATGTATAAGTATTCAACAGCTAAGAGAAGCCATGCAGATGCAATCATGACCAACCTTTGTAGATTGCCGAAGCTGCAGCGAGGGTGTCCCGATGTAATATATGCCGTCTGAGCAGGAATGAGGCTGCTACTTTGCGAGACTTTTACTACGTTACTTACCGTCCAATAACAGCATTGCTCTCGCCCATGTCGCGCAAGTCATCCATGAGCTCCCACATAGACGGATAGTTTACCTTGACTTCGTCGACATCCACTGTTAAAAGGGTGAACCCGGCCCTTCCGAGAAGGTTAGACATGTCTCTAGAATCTGTCAACCAATTTCAGCTTTCTCGTAGACAAATGACCTTCGGAGGACGAACCGGTCATCGGAGAGACGTGGGGTGAGATACCACCTTCACGCTCAGCCTCTGCAATTTGTAACGCAGTCCTGACGTACATCACATTGAGTCGTAAGAGATCGGTTCACGTTGAACAGGACATACCGCAATTCGAAAAGCGTGTCTCCGCCAAACAGAGCACCAAGGAAGACACCATCGGGTTTCAGAGCTTCTCGTATCTGTACCAGGACACCAGGGAGGTCGTTCACCCAGTGCAAGCTAAGACACGAGACGATTGCTTCTTGAGAGTTGCGAGGGATTGTCTGGAGAAGGTTCTCTTCGTCTGCGTGTATTCGCTCCACTTGCACTGAAATTGGTCGTGTGAGCATGTATATAGTACAGTCATAACGTCGTATTCACCCTCAAATTCAGAGTCTGGGTCACGATGTAGTAGCTTCTCTAAGTACTGGCGACTTAGTTTCATTGACGTGTATAAGACATTGAGGCCGTACCACTCGAGTCAAGCATGATAACCCTGTCTGTGTTCGTGGTTTCGAGCATCTTGGACAAATGTCCTGGCCCAGAGCCAAGATCCAATATCGTATTGAACTTCCTCTTGATATCCTATAGGTATTACTGTTGCAAGCTACTGTCGGTGACAGCATTCAGTACTTGTGACTTACCAGCAATCGCTCCATCATCCTGTCTGCTACCTCCTCCCTTACATAGTCTACGACTCTGCTTGTTTCCCCATTGTCCTTCGTTACTGACGCGTCTTTCTGTATACGCTTTGCGTTTCGGTCGAAGACTTGGAATGGTCCGACTGTGTTAGGGTTAGGTGACGATGAGGAGACAGAGGCGTATGCTCTGCTGGTCGTCCTAGTCAATGCACGTGCATTGAGTGTACGTCGCGTGAAAGCCGATATCATGGTAATAGTGGTCGTGGTCGTCTTAACAGCAGCACCAGCAACGTTAACGAGTGAGTTCAAGTCGGACACCGCCGAGGATTTAATAGTAGAGCGATGGAGCGCCCTGAAGCCGACCGCTACTACCATGACTTTCAAACTATTTTATCTGTAACATGGTGAACATGACCACGTAGTAGATAGCCAGCGCAAGTTACTTGAAAGTTACTTTGTCAATGGAAAGTTACACCCCCAAGTTAGAACCGCCGTACACAGCCTGTACAGTAGGTTTATTGGAAATTTCGGTGCGTACTTGGTATGGCATCGACATTTCGAGAAAGAACGAGGTTCACAAGGGACATCAGAACATAGATGAAGTTGTGGCGATATCAGCCCCAGCGAGACAGTAGGTCCCTTACAGTCTAAACAACCACTTCTCAAACTGCGCGGTGCCGAGACCTTCCGGTACTTGTGATTTCTTCAGCTTCCACTTCCTAGAGAGTACCTCGAAGCTTGCGTGCCCCGCTGGGGTCGCCGACAGAGCTTTCATTTCCTGAGTCTCAGAGACTTCATCGCCGTCGCAAATCCTTCTGAGTTCGTAGGCTCGCTCCGCGAACACGCCTGCCCTAGCCTCGTCTCCGTGCGCGATGCAGATCTGGAAAGCGTCGTAGTACAACATGCCCCCATGTGTGCCAATATACCCATCAAACTCCTCTCTCAAAAGTTGAAGCATGTTGTAGCAGTCCTTGAGACTGGCTGCAGGTTTGAGGGCCAAGCGCTGCCAGTTCCCAATGGCCTCGTGGAGGAACTTGATGCGCAGACGTCGGTTATCGCTGGCTTTGCGTGCAGCCGCATTAAGGGAGCACAAACGACACTGGCAGTCAAACCCAAAGGACTTCTTCAAATGCTTCTGTCGAGCGGTGTACGGGAGATAATCATCGTATGCGATTGTGATCTCCTCACCAGCCTGGATAGGTCGGACGGCGTGGATGGTTTCGTGTTCTGCCTCGGGGTTCCAGTTATTATGTGAATTCGGCAGACAGCTGTGGTTAATGAGGCATATCATCGGATACACGCCACCCTTCGCCGAGTCGGGCCCGCAGGGCAGCGCGTTTGTCCGGACGATGCCGTCGAGTGGGAACTGACCAGGGTAGTTGTTGTGCATGGAGAGGAACTGTCGTTGGTTCTCTTTGGACAGGTTCTTCAGCTTTGCCGCGATGATGAGCTGCAGTCTGTCGGGCGTCGTGGATTCGAACGTGAACAGAGGCTTTTCACAGAGAATGCGAGTTCCTTCGGCAATGTTGGAACGTGCTACGAGCCCTCTGCCTTTGCCCGGGATATCCTGTACTTCGAAGAGTGGAATGTCGAGTTTTACGGCATCGGTGAGGGGGTAGATCTCGGGTTCATATGGCTGTAGATAAACGATTGGATACGATCAGGACTAAAAATTTTGAACATATCGGACCTCGACGAACCTCGTTGTAGGGCCCAGTTGAGTCATGAACTTGAGCAACGGGATGGATCTCGATCTCGGGCTCATCTGGCTGTGAATATAATCGTATACGATCAAAACCAAAACTCGTGGACAGATCGACCTCAACGAACCTCATTGTAGGACCTAATTGATTCATGGGCTTGAGTGAGGGGGAGGATCTTAGTAAATGAGATTGTACAATCAAGACCAAAATTCATCGACATATCGGACCTCGACAGACCTCGTTGTAGGACCTCGTTGCGACATGAACTTGAGTGAGGGGTTGGACCTCGGGCTCATCTGCCAGTGGCTGTGAATGTAATCGTATACGATCAAACCAGAACTCATGGACATGTCACATCTGGACGAACCTTGTTATAGGACCTAGTTGAAACGTGAACTGGTGTAAAGTGGTGGACCTTGGGCTCATCTGGCTGTAAATACAATCGTATACGATCAGAACCAGAACTCTTGGGCATAGAAGACCTCGACGAACCTTGTTGTAGGACCTAATTGACTCATAGACTTGATCCCAGCCGTAGTGGCCATCCATATCGAAATACTCGTTCCAATACAGAACACGAGAGCCCAAGCTGCGCTTCGCCATACGCGTGACTGCATCGATGTAGCTTTCCACGTTGGTGGCCGCTGCTGTTGGGCCCGAAATATTTGAGCTGAACCTCAAAAATTTGTGGCCCTCGAAAGGCAGTTTAGGGTGCTCTCCCGCGTTGAATTCGATGTGGTTAGGTCGGATCACAACCTGCTGGTCGTCTTTGTAATGCTCTTTGACGCATTCAATAAAGAGATCCCAGCTGTGCTTATCCACGCCTCCTCGCGCAAGGCGAGGAACCATGTCGAAGCCAGCAGCGACGTCCATGAACGCAATCTAGTAGAGAAACAAGTGACGGGGAAGGAGGAAGAGCAGGCAAAGGAGAGGGACGAGTCTCACACCAAGTAGTAGTTGCGCATGGCTCAAGGTTCAAAACGTTGCAACTTGCGTACGTCCGCTTTGAATGTGTAACCGTAGCCTATCGATTAACTCTAAGTGGTCTTCTTCTCGCCTCCAGACTTCCACGCCGTCCTCGAGAACTCTGCCGTGAGAGTCAGGGAGAAACATAGAGTTGAACAAAGCTAGAAGAAGAGAGAAGACGTACGGAAATTATCGTCGCTTGAGACTGAACGAAGACGAATTCCCCTACCCTCACAATAGGTGGGGAGTGTTATTGTGTGCGTCCTTCTTAGAGCTTATGAGATTAAAAAAATACGGGCCTTCCCTTGCTGTTGTTCTCCTAGACTAGTCTGCGTCACAGTACCAGTGAGGATACATACGATCCTTCCAGCTTCCGAGTCCTCGATGCCAGTGGTCTCTTCAAGGGGCCTCATCCCGTCACGACGGTACCGGTGAGTACCTCTACGAATCTTGCATCCTTGTCTCCAGTAAATCCAGTTACACATAGCAACTTCTGGCTTCTGAATTTGTTAGCGGTCGAATCTTTACAAGATGTTGAACCTCACAATGTTTATTTCAAGTCGTAGTACGAAGGAGAAGGAAAGTTTTCGGAGGACCACGTATCTCAGATCTCAGATCTCACGCATATTTATGTGATTGATCGACTACCAAGCTGGCAGAGGTTTGTTTACTTCTCAACGATACAAAAGCATTGATCACTTGTCAAATGCAGATTCATGTACTAATGCGAGTCGAGGTCCTTACAGTCTAAACAACCACTTCTCAAACTGCTCCGTGTCAAGACCCTTCGGTACCTGTGACTTCCTCAACTTCCACCGCCTAGAGAGCATCGCGAAGCTTGCGTGCTTTGCTGGGTCAGTCGATAGCGACTTCAAGCTCTGAGTATCAAAGCTATCATCGCCTTCGCAGATCCTTCTCAGTATATACGCTCGCTCCGCAAGCACGCTTCCCCGAGCCTCGTCTCCGTGCGAGATGCAGATCTGGAAAGCGTCATAGTAGAGTCTGCCCCCAAGTGACCCAATGTGTCCGTCAAACTCCTCCCTCAGTATTTGGAGCAACGAGTAACAGTCTCTGAGACATTCCTCAGGTCTGAAAGCTACGCGCAGCGGATTCCCGATGGCCTCGTCGAGAGACTTGATCTGCATGCGTCGGCTGTCGCTGGCCTTGCGCTCAGCCACGCCCAGGGAGCACATACGGCACTTGCAGTCAAAGCCGAAGGCCTTCTTCAGATGCTCCCGGCGCGCATTATACGGAAGAAAATTATCGTATGCTATCGTGATCTCTTCGCCGGCTTGAATGGGTCGAATGGCATGGATAGTTTCGTGCTCTGCGTCGGTGTTCCAGCTGTTGTGTGTGTTCGGCAGGCAGCTGTGGTTGATGAGGCATATCGTCGGGTATATGCCACCCATGGACGAGCCGGGCCCGCAGGGTAGCGCGTTTGTTCTAACGATGCCGGCGAGAGCGAATCGCCCAGGATGGTGGTTGTGCAGGGCAAGGAACTGTCGCTGGCTCTCCCCGGGCAGGGTCTTCAGCTTTGCCGCCACGATGAGCTGCAGTAGTTCGGGTGCCATAGATTCGACCGTGAAGAGCGGCTTTTCGCAAATAATGCGAGTTCCTTCAGCAATATTGGAACGAGCAACGAGGCCCCTTCCCTTGCCAGGGATATCTCGTACTTCGAAGAGTGGAGTGTCGAGCTCTACGGCATGGTCGGTGAGGGTGCGGATTTCAGGTTCGTCTGGCTGTAAATGAGCATCGGATACGATCAAGACCAAATTTCATGAACATATCGGATCTCGACGAACCTCGTTGTAGGACCTAGTTGACTCATGAACTTGATCCCAGCCGTAGTGGCCATGTTGATCGAGACTCTCGTTCCAACACTGAACACGAGAGCCAAAGCTCCGTTGCGCCATACACGCAATCGTATCGATGTAGCTTTCCACATTTGTGGCGGCTGCTGTTGGGCCCGAAATCTTGGAGCTAAACCTCAAAAATTTGTGGCCCTCGAAAGGCAGCTTAGGGTGCTCTCCCGCATTGAATTCGATATAGTTAGAGCTGACCACAACCTGTGCGTCATCTTTGTAATGCTCTTTGACGCATTCGATAAAGAGGTCCCAGCTGTGCTTATCCACGCCTCCTCGCGCAAGGCGAGGAACCATGTCGAAGCCAGCAGCGACGTCCATGAATGCAATCTGGTAGAAAGGAGCCTGACGGGGAAGGGGGATGAGCAGGCGAAGGAGATGGACGGAGCTCACACTAACTTGTAGTAGCTGCGGATGGCTTAAGGTTCAAAACGTTGCAACCCCAGAAGTGTATGTACCTGCTTCGAAGGTGTAACCGCAGCCTATCGATAAGCTCTAAGTGGCCTTCTTTTCGCCTCCAGACCCTCACGTCTTCCTCAAGAACTCTGGCGTGAGATTCTGGGTGAAACGGAGAGTCCAACAAAAGAAGAAGAAACACATAGAAGGCGTACGGAGACTATCGTTGCTTGAGATCAACGTCCTCACAGTGGATGGGAGGTACTGCTGTTGTGTGTATCCTGCTTAGAACTCATGGAATGGAGAAATATGAGTATTTCGTCAATATTCCGTTGCTGTCGCTCTCTCAAACAAGGCTGCACTGTTACAGTACCAGTCAGGATGCGTGCGATCCTTCTTGCATATGGTCTCTTCTCCAACTCGTGACGATGATGGGCACCTCCACAAGTCTTGCATCCTTGCTATTATTCCATCCCGTTATGCATAACAACTTTGGGCTTCTTAATTCGTTAGTGGTCGAGTTTCTACAAGACGTTGAACCTTACAGTGTTTATCCCAAGTCGTAGTACAAAGGAGAAAGTCAGAATACCACCGTCGCGACTGGCACATCTCTCAGATCTGAGATCTCAGGCATATGTGTTGATCGACTGAACCCTGCGCAAGGCACGTACACAGCCTGAGCATGTTAACTCTTTCTGCATTCGTCTGCATAGCGTCGACATGTTGAAATTCAAAACAGATTTATACTTTCCTCAGTAGCACCAGAACAATGATCACTTGTCAAACGCAGAGCCATATACTAAAGCGAGACAAGGCCCTTACTACAGTCTAAATAACCACTTCTCAAACTGTGCGGTGTCAAGGCCCTTCGGTACCAGGGACCTCTTCAACTTCCATTTCCTAGAAAGCTTTGCGAAGCTTGCGTGCTTCGCTGGGTTCATCGACAGAGATTTCAACCTCTGAGTCTCACAGCTGTCCTCGCCTTCACAGCCCCTTCTGAGTATGTACGCTCTCTCCGCAAGGACGCCCGCTCGAGCCTCGTCTCCATGGGAGATGCAGATCTGGAAAGCATCGTAGTAGAGTCTGCCCCCCAATGTTCCAATGTGCCCGTCAAACTCCTCTCTCAAGATCCGGAGCATCGAGTGGCAGTCCCTGAGACTGTCCTCAGGTCTGAGGGCCATGCGCAGTGGGTCCCCGATGGCTTCATCGAGAGACTTGGTCTGCAGACGCCGGTCATCGCTGGCTTGTCGCTCAGCAGCGCCTAGGGAGCACAGACGGCACTCGCAGTCGAATCCGAACGACCTCTTCAGATGAGCCTGACGAGCGGTGTACGGGAGAAAAGAATCATATGCGATCGTGATCTCCTCGCCGGAATGGATGGGTCGGATGGCGTGGATGGTCTCGTGCTCTGCATCAGGGTTCCAGTTGTTGTGGGTGTTTGGCAGACAACTGTGATTGATGAAGGATATCGTCGGATATACACCACCGTTGGAGGCACCGCACCCGCAGGGCAGTCCGTTTGTTCTGACGATGCCGACGAGGGCGAATCGACCAGGGAAGTTGTTGTGAAGGGAGAGGAACTGTCGTTGGTCCTCTTTGGACAAGGTCTTTAGTTTTGCCGCAATGATGAGCTGCAGTCTTTCGGGTGCCGTAGATTCGACTATGAATAGTGGCTTCTCGCAGAGAATGCGGGTGCCTTCGGCAATATCGAAACGAGCCACAAGGCCCCTTCCCTTGCCAGGGATGTCTCGTATTTCGAAAAGTGCATTATCGAGCTCTCCAATATGGTTTGTACCAGTGCGAGCTGAGTGAGACTCGGGCTCATCTGGCTATAAATGAAGAGATCGGATAACATCAGTATCAAGGTGTACAAGCTATATAAAATCTTGACGAACATGTTCATAAGAACGCAATGAAGCATTGACCTCATTCCAGCCATAATGACCGAACTTGTCGACAAGCTCGTTCCAACGCTGAACACGAGAGCCAAAGCTGCGCACCGCCATCCGTGTAACCACATCGAGGTAGCTTTCCACGTTCGTGCTGCTCGCGGTGCTCCCCGTAATCTTAGAGCTGAACCTTAGAAGCTTGTGGCCCTCGAAAGGCAGCCTGGGATGTTCCCCGGCTACAAATTCGATGTAGTTCGGCCTAACCTCGACCTGGGGGTCGCCTTTGTAGTACTCCTTGATAGATCGGATGAATCTATCCCAGTCTTCCTTGTCCTTCCCTCCTCGTGAAAGACAAGGCACCATGTCGAAGCCAGCGTCAGCACCCATGATTGTGTTCTGGTAGGGAGATGCGAGGGGTTGGAGAGGACGAGCACTGAAGGAACTACAGAGCTCACAGCCTAAGCTGCGCTTGACTTAATAGCACTCGTCACGTTCAAACCAGATAAGTGAGATGCCTGCTTTGCAAAAGTAACGTACGTGTAAACTGCGAGGCCCAGTTATCGATCAGGATTCGACTGCGAGTAGTCTTCTCTTCGCCTCCAGACTCTCATGCACTCCCAATGCAGAATATCCTGGTGCAAAGTGGGAGATGAAGGAAACTTAATGAGCAGAGACAGGCCTACGGTTGAAGCGGCGTACTGCGG
This sequence comes from Irpex sp. M6601, assembly GCA_037039805.1. Taxonomy (NCBI): domain Eukaryota; kingdom Fungi; phylum Basidiomycota; class Agaricomycetes; order Polyporales; family Irpicaceae; genus Irpex; species Irpex sp. M6601. The sequence continues at coordinate 26,837 of JAXQGN010002299.1, read as the reverse complement.
ACTTCATAAGGTTGGAAGGAGGCGGGTTTCCCTCACCTCACATCTGAGCAGCCTCGTGTATGTTCTGTGTTATGATCTTGCTGTAAAGTAAATTGTCAGCTTTCTGTGACTTCCGTTTCGGTGTTCTAGTGCCACTTAGGTTTTTGAAGCCTCTTCTGCCAGTGAGTGCTCTGCACCGCTGGCCCTCATAACGACACGACTCTTACTTACTCGCTTGCCTCCTTTGTTGATCCGCGTTCCACGTATACGCAGGATGACTTCTAGCTTCATAGTCGTAAGCATTCAAGTTTCGTAAATGACTGAACGAGGATTTGCAAATCAAAGACGACAAACCTAAAGTGATGACCGTCCGAGTCAACGGCCGCGGACGCGTATCCAAAAGAGGCAGTTCTCGGCAAAAACGGAACGAGCCCAACGAACGCTCAACGTTCAACCTCTATCTTGACTATCTTCGTCACAGTCGCGGTGAATGCCCTCAAGATACCCACTTACGAAAATTCCCTCAGACGCTGTCAACCACGAGTTACGGTAATTGCATATGACTGGGTGACGGCGTCGTCACCAGGTCTCCTAAGTAAATATGATCGCGGCGAAATCAGTACCATGATCATAATCAACTTCAATATAGATGTCCCCTCCTCTCGCACGTACTTGTAGTTACGCTATCACAATACTGCTTGCTTACAGCTCCGCATACAGATACAAAAACCAATAAATGATGTCGTAACTTATTTGGTCCAAGTACTTATCTAGTAAGTATCTACTACCACTATCCATGGCCAGTATTCAAGTTGTACGCCAGGATCAGATAATATAGGACGCTTGCAGGTGGTCTAAGTTTACGAAACTTAATGTTTGCCACGAATTCTTTACGCCAATCCTTCACCTGATGACCCACAAGTCTCTCACAGAGTGACATGCTTGAGAGTGGGTGCCGTTGTAGTGCGGCCCTTGAAGGGGTGGTGGGGTCGTCAGCCTCGAAGCTACAAATACATCGTTGTTGTGAAAACGAAGTGCCCTTCGCATAACTGTATTTTCATCTGCGATGTTTGTGTCATCTCAATCTGCACTCATCATCATTGCCATCGTAGCTGCGGGCATATACGTGGATCTTAGGCGCAAGTGGAAGGCCAGGTTCCGTGGTCACCGTCTACCTCCAGGACCCCATGGATGGCCAATTGTGGGCTGTTTGCTTGATCTTCCGACCTGCGAGCGGCCGTGGACTGCGTACCGTGGATGGGCATACAAGTATGGTGAGTTGAGCTTTTGCTCTGTTCCCCAGTGAGAAGTTTCAGTACTCATCGCTGTGTTTGATAGGTGATATTATCTTCTACCAAATCCTTGATACTCCAATGCTCCTGGTTTCCTCGGCCGAGATTGCGCAGGACCTCATGGAGAAGAGGACCTCGACTACTTCCGACAGACCTCCCATGGCCATTCTTGACTTGTTAGTACATCTTTGACGGTATCCTTTCCCTCCCTGATATTTTATCGCCAGAACCGGTTGGGGCTTTGCGATGGGGAATATAGGTTACGGACCTCGTTGGCGTAGTATCCGCCGGATGTTCCATCAACACTTCAATCAGGCGGTTGCTCATAATTATCGTGATAAGCAAAGGAAGGAAATCCATGCATTCTTGCGCCGTTGCCTCGAGCAACCAGCAGGGAAACCGCTTGATCCAGTCAATGTTCGTCTGTGAGTCTAACCTTTCAGAAAGCCTGTCTCTGGGCTCAGCCATCATTATATTCTCAACACCATGCTCCAGAACCCTCGCAGCCATCATAATGGATATTGTCTACGGTGTTCAGATCGCGAGCATGGAGGACAAGTATGTCCAGCTGGCCATCAAATCGCTGCATGTATTCGCTTCTAGCCAGCTAGAAGGAAAGTATTGGGTAAACTACATGCCCATCCTGAGATATGTTCCTGCATGGGTACCTTGGGCGGAGGCAGCCAAATTCGCGGCGCGATGGCGACCAACCGTTGAGGAGATGGCGAACAAACCTTTCAACGAGGTCAAGCGGCAGCTCCAAACTACAGTAAGTACTCTCGCAGAAGGACTACATATTGTAGTGCCCCAAAAGGTATATAAAGTAACTATCTGGCTCGTAGACCCCTACGCCATCAATGGCACAAAGTTTGATCTCGAAGATCGCAAATGAACCAGATGCAGTGAAACGAGAGACAGAAGAACGGTACGCAAGGGATGCTTCCGCAAACGCTTACGCAGGTATAGTATGAAAGCTGCCAGGCGACAGCAAGTCTTCTGACCACGCTATTCTCATATTAGGGGGTGCGGATACTGTGAGCAATATCTAATTACCGAGGCTTAAAACCTACAGCGCTTACTTCAAGCCGGGGTGTCCAGACCTATTCTATCCTCCAGACGTTCTTCTGTTGCATGGCGATGCACCCAGAAATACAGCAAAAGGCCAGGAAAGAGCTCGATCTGGTCGTTGGATCTGATAGGCTACCGACATACGACGACTATGACTCCTTGCCATATATTCGAGCTATCTTCATGGAATGCTCGAGATGGCTGCCCGTCATCCCAATGGGCCTGCCTCATCGCGTCACCGCTGATGAATACTACAAGGAATACTTCATTCCCGCGGGTACTATCATTCTTGCCGTGCGTACCGTCCTTATTCCTATAATGTACCAAAGAGATGCTTACTGTTTGGCTATGTTCATAGAATATCTGGTGATTACAGTCGCAATATAATGTATGGCCTCTGCTTACCAAATCTCGTTATATGCAGGCACATCCTTCGCAATCCTCAAGAATATCCAGAGCCAGACAGATTCAACCCTGATCGGTTCATGAAAGACGGTGCCATAAATACCGAAGTCCGCGACCCGAACACGCTGGCCTTCGGGTTTGGACGAAGGTATGTATCCAACTACCCAGTGCACCAACTTGGTCAATGGATTCAAATGTCATCGATGTCAGGGTGTGTCCAGGTCGGCATCTGGCTGAGGACAACGCTTTCATGATGATTGCGTCGGTGCTTCACGTATTCGACATCGTCCCTGCTAAGGACGAAAACGGGAAGCAGTTGGATACTGCTATACAAATGACCTCTGGTCTCCTGTCGTACGTACCGTCATTTTACGTCAATGATAACTGGCAATAGTCATGAGCGCATTAATAGGTACCCCGACAAGACTAACTACACCTTGATCTCGAGATCACTGGCAGCGGAGAGACTCATTCGTGCTACAGCTTGAACGATCGACTGCATTTGGTAGTAATATAAGTATGTCATCCCCCGTGTACGATCATTGCTCTACGGGAGAACACCTACTGCAACCTGACAGGGCAGGTGCGTTCTCGAACAGAACCTGTACCACATACACGAAATAGATAACTCAGCAGAAAAAGGGGACGCTGGCCCCAAACGAATGAGCGGTAATAATCGCCAGACAACAACACGGCCATTGATTTGGATGCCTATGATATATGCGTTATGTGGGTAACCTCCATCCGGCATAAATTCAGAAAAATAAAAGTAAAGCAGAAGAACCAAGTGGTTGACTATGACACATAAACCGAGCAAGAATGAGAATAAAAGAGAATAACAAAGATAGAGGGGATAGAGAAGAGGAGAGGGAGTGTCTGAGGATTGAGATAGATCGACATAAGGCGAGGTAGATACGGATAAACAACGAGTAAGATGAACGTCTGAATGAAGGGAGCGTAAGGTATCATGAAATAGAGCGGATGCCGGGGTAACACCATGAGCATGGGAAGACGAAAGAAAGGGGTGGATCTAAAGGAGCGATTAACAGTCAAGGAGAGACACGGGAGTGAGAGAGATAAATACAACATATGAGAGCGCAGCAAAAACGACACCAGTAGTCGGGATACTAGTAATTTACGCAGAGACCATAGGCGACTCGTCCGAGGCGTCATCAAACCCTCCAAGATAGTGCATGATGAGCGAGCGCTCCATCTCAGCGTTCTCAGCAGCTTTCTTCGAGAGATCCTCCCCGGCTTTCGATAATTCGGCCTCCGAGGCGACGGTCTCTTCGAAGGGTCCTGTCAAGACGGGATACCCACTCCTGACGAGGAACATGTCCACCAGAAGACGGCATTCATCTGCAGAGCTCGCCGACGAGAGCATCTTCCGCATGTTCTGCGCAGCGTCAATTGTCAATGCAGGAGGTGACTGAACAGCTGTTGTAAGCTTTGGTTCCTCTTTACTGACAACCTCAGTTTGAGGAGCGGCTGATACAGCTGTAGTACCGGAGGGCTCCACGGAATGGGTTTGGATCTGGACCACGTCTTCCACCTCTGACTGAAGCTCGGATGATGGTGCGGGTTCAGGTGATGGAGAAGCCTGACGCAACTGATGGTGATGGTGAACACCATTCACTCCATTAACGTGCGAAGTAGGCGTACTCGGCGACCCAACAGATCTGAGTGACGTCTGCTTCGACGGCCTCCGCAACGACGAGCTAGGGCTCGGGGATGCCGTACCCACCGGGCTGCCCAACGGGCTCTTCGTAGAAGACGACTCCGCCCAGATGACCGCACCGATGCTCATATCCGACTTGCCCGACATGGTGTCATTGCGTTGGCGCGCCTGTGGAGGGATGTTCACGGCTGTTGGTACAGGTGGGAACTCATCAAGTGGCGAAGATGACTTCGCACGGGATTTCTCCACGGGAGGAACGGTTATGGTTTGGACATTCGACGAAGGCGAGGGAGAGGGCGAGTCTCGGCGGTCCTGTGCACGATCGGTGGGAGGTTCGAGCGACGGCACGGCCTTGCGTATAATTGAAGTTCGTCGGCCTGGAGGGCGCACCTTTTCGGGGACATTAAACTCGTTAGGTGTACTGCGTCCGAGGGAAGGTGCAAGCTCTTGATGTGGAAAGGCGCTAGAGATAGAACCGTTTGGTGAGAACGTTGGAGAAGTTGTTGCAGATGCAGGTGATGTATATTGCGCGGGCGGTGAGGGGTAAGAGGCCACGGGCGGAGGTGAGAACGAGCTGGGAGGAGCGGGCGGAGTCGCGACGACGACGTTTGGCATCTGTCTGCCGTTGCGCGATGAGATCGAGGATTGGGAGTACGAAGAGGGAGCATTTCCATTCATACTAGGCGAGCGGCGCGAGTCAGACGAACCATTCAGTTTCTCACTAGAGCCACCCAGAGACAGTTTAGACATCATGCGCTGTAAACGACCGGATTTGCTCCTGGAAGACTCCAGTGAGATCATACTCGGGTTGGCATTGATGATTGGTGGTGGGCTCAGCTCCTCTGGAGGACCCTCTTCCAGGAAGTCAATGAGGTCCCTGGCTGACTTCGAGATGTAGGGCTTGCTGGGATCGCGTTTGGAGGAGGGTGTGCGGGGGGTACGAGGAGGCGGGGATAACGCGCCTAGTTCATCATCGTCCCCTGCCATTATCTCGTCCAAGTCCATCGACTCTCTATGACGCCCTATCTTACGTGTTCGCGGGGGTCGCCCATTCTTCATCCCATTTTGCATTGACGGAGCAGAAGGGGCGGACGTGACAGAGTTCTCCCGTGAAGGGATGAGAATGGTCGAGGGAACTTGCGGGATGCCGGGCCTGATCTGTCCAATAGACCGCTTCTTCTGGACCTGAGGATTCGAGACAGTGGCGGAGCGCGAGCGAGGAAGAGGAGGAGCTTCAGAGGGAGAGGAAGCAGGTGTTGCAGCAGCGGTCAAGCTCTTTTGTCGCACCCGTGGGACGGTACTAGCAGGCTGGGATGGACTAGAAGGGTGTGCCTTGATGGGAGAAGGTTCGTCGTCCTCGGTGATAGCGTCCACCAACCGCGCTTGGGCACGTCGAGCACTAACTGCACGTCTGACCTCGCCGCCACCACTAATAGCAATGACTGGGTCATTCTCCGACTCTTGTCCGGGAGCTCTCCGCCTCTTCTCTTGCTTGTACACCTGGAAATATTGATATCAAAACCATACGGCAACGCGCGATATCAGTCCGGTGACGCACCTCCATGCTCTTCAGCCTGTCAGGTGTCAGCGAGACCTTCATGGTCGTGCTAGACCGCATGAGCTCGTCGAACTCCCGCTGGGCCTCCTCGTCCTGGAGGAGAAAGTCGAAGGAATGAAAAATACCGCTGGCAGTTGTTGCGATGGCACATACCATCAATTCAAAGCTCCCGCCTCTTCCTTCTTCATCGAAGCTCCTGGGCGTTTCTGAGCGATCTTGATCACCCGATGATCGCCCGCCAAATAACTTCATCCTCGACTTGTCCTGTGATGTCCGACTACTTCCTAATGAGGCCAAAACGGCGGCCGCAGCATTGCTGACGCTCTCCGACGAAACACGCGTCCGCTGTGGCGACACGATATCTCGGATTGTCACGTCAATATTCGGCGACGCTGCTCGCGACCTGTCGATACTCTTGTTGCTCGATTTGGACATTGACTTGTGTCGTCTTGGAGCATTCGAAAGCGATTCAATCTGCTGGTAGACTAAAGCATAGCTAATTAGAGACTGACGCTAGAAGCTACATTGTCCCATGGATGGACTTACCCTTCATCGTCTTGAACGTGGGGTATATCGAGGGATCTTCGCATAGCGCAATGAAAAGATCATTCACTGTAGCCAGCGTTCGACTGCTGTCGCGTGCTGCGACGCGACTGACATTAGAAAGTATATGTCTAGTTTGAGAATATTTGTGAGTAGGAATTTGGTGCGCCACACGATTGCCGGAAAACGCACTGGCATACATGTCTGTAACACGCGTTTTGTTAGCTAGAAAACGAACAATGTGCAGTTGGATGCGTACTCAAGGATTGCAGTCAAGTACAGTGCAGCCGGTGCCATCAAGCTTGTATGAGGAGGCGCAGTCCCACCAGCATTGATCATTCTCTCGTTCAGCCTCTTCTCGACCTCCGGATCCTCGTCGGTATCATTCATAGTAGAGTATGCTTCGCATTTAAGCCTTAAAAGCTGTAGAGAGGTTATAGTAAGCTTAGAAACGCGGCGCTGTGAGGACATACCTCGAACGACCACTGCAGGTCAAACTCCTGGTTCGCGGGGGCATGAGGTGTATTCCTTTCCCAATACGCCTTTAACTCCAGTTCCGCCTCCAATATCGAGTCATTTCCTAGATTGGAGGGCAGCACTTTGTGTAACCCAGTCTTGAGTTTGTCCGTGGAAAGAGAGTTGGCCGCGTTCAGTACATTGTAGAGGAATTCATCGAGAAGAACATTCATAGAGCGCAAGGCTTCTAGCTTGAGCTTGATAGGCCGCACATCCGACAGTATTACGTCCGCCGAGCGAGAGGTTATATAGGTAGGTCCTGCATTGACAATCCGTTGGGGCTCAGCGCTCTGCATGTACGCCAGACTTCAATGAGCTCACCAGCAAAAGGTTCAAAGTTTCCAGACATGGTAAGATATTAGATAGAGAGCAAAGACTAGATGAGACGTAAGACCTGGTTAGCCACGGCCAGCGACGTGGTGGTCGTAAAGAGAAAGGAAAGGACTGGAGTCCAGTACGGCTGGACGCAAACGAAGATGGCACTCAATGAAGTGATGAAACAGGCGGCTGTTGTGGGACACTGCTGCCCTCTATACTCCGCCACCGTCACCTCGGTTGGCTCGCCCTCGGAACTCTGTCTATCCAGCAGCATGCTCTCATCATCAAACACCTATCAGACATTAGCAAAACACTTACACCATGTTGACCCCATCACGCCGCTGCTGCCCATCAAGCAAACAATGACACCGTAGTAAGTACTGCCCGAAAGTAGCAGTGCTAATTGTAATAGATGCTAGTAAGTTAGGTTCCATAGTTGACCAAACAGATATCCGGACGCAACGACTAGACAATGACTACAATAGCAGAAGACCAAACAGGAAAGCTGCTCGTATATACGACAAAACGACACGAACACATGCTTTATAGCATGCCATCGACATCAACGCTATCTCCCCGCAAGACATTCCACCCGGGCAGTGATAAGTTCTCGGACTCAGATCTCGTCCCATCAACACTGGCATCGCCCTGCATGTCAACATCCTGCTGGTCACCATGTGCCGCCGGTATCGACGCACTTGACGACGGTTGTAGCACCTCGATGCGGACTTCGTCGTCGGCCTGCTGTTCCGGTAAGTGCTCGTCAGCCATAACAGCATCCGGCACTTCAACCTCCTTGATTATGGCCGCTTGGAACGCATCTTCAATAACGATGGTTTGGTCGCTCTCGTTACCGACCCCCTGTGCATCTTCGAATTCGCCGATATCGTGTTCTTCGTCACCAAAGCTCCCTTCTTCTATCTCGTCCTCTTCCTCGTCATCCTCGAGAGGCACCCGGCGGTCTCCTTCCAGATACTCTGCACCGATGACAAGCCCTTTCCTGACCATTTCGGTCACCTCAGACGAAGGCAAGTTGGAGCAAGAACGAGGACCGCGTTCGCGATACTCTGGCAGCCAAGCATCATACTCGCCATGGCTCATGTGCAAGATTGCCTGAGTAGGATCAAGGCCAGCTGCTTGAGCGCGTCGTTCAATCTCTGCAACCTTGTCCGCGAGACGGCGGGACGTGCGCGAAGGGGCAGCTGCGTTCGGTCGACTACCTGGATGAACATAGCACGTAATGTTCGCAGCGATCTAGAAAGAGACGAGACGGCATCAGAATAGTCTATAATTAAACACGGCAGCCTTTATCTCACCTTGGAGCCAATCCAAATATGTTGATTGCGAGAGATTCGAGCAGGTAGCACCTTGAGAGGAACGGATTTGTATGCCGGGAGCGTTCGAGGAAGCGGGCCCAGCGGAGGAAGGCGAGGCTTGTATAAGCCAGCCCCTCGCTTCAACCGTTGCCCATCATGTTTCTTCTCGTGGTGAAGAGTCAACTCCCGGGGCGTGAGAGCGATGACAGGGCAATCTCAAGTCGCGTATGTCAATAGCGTTGCAGCGGATCAAGAGATGGAAGCTTACTGGCATAAGCACATACGAGTTCGGCCTCAGAATGGTGCGAAAGGTGGTCGACGAACTTTTCATGACTGGAGAAACGACGATTGCAGTCTTCCCAGTCACAAATGAGGGGCGGCTGGCTGGAGTTCAGCACTAAGTACCTACGATAGTATTCAAGCAACAGCGTACCGATGTCTTTTCCGAGGCATGCAACTGCAAATGTTCAGCCAGCCGCTCAGCCGTCTCGAGAACGGCTCGACAGCCTCGCCAATGACAAGGCGTCTCACGAAGACGCGAAACAGAAAGCTTCACTGCTTGACGCTCTTCAGACACTTAAGCAGATTCAAAATTAGCAAATCAAAGCTTTTCATATTTTCCGCAACTAGCAAAACGTACATCGCTGTTGTCTTCCCTCCTCATTTTCGCTCTCCTCAACTTCAAAAACCCAACATTCCCTCGTAAGCCGATGGAAAAAAAGAAATAGAAGCAGTCTATAACGTACTTTCGTCATCCTCAACAACCTCCACATCCGAGCCTGATGCGCTGGAGAGCAAAATCAACGGCCTCGCCCGCTTCCTCCTGTCACCGCCTTCGTGCAGCTCGACTTTACGTCGATACCGTTCGTACCGTTCACTCATCGGCGGTACATTCACATACACCTTATATTCCCTCCGCAGCTGCCTTCGACGAGCTCCCTCACCATGCTCAGAAGTCTCCACGACCTCCGGATCACTAACCAACACGTGATCGACTTTCTGCCGTTTACGTCTTGAGGTTAAACTAGGCATCGAACCGTCGTCGTCGCTATCCACTTCCAAAGCTCGCCCCTTGCCCTTGTTCAGTGAGGACGCAGCTTGTTGTGGTGCAGCGCCAAAGCCCAACAGACCGGTCGGTGTGAACGCATCAGTGCTTCGCTGATCACTCGCATCATGCTCGATGACCATCTGATCCTCTGCATCAGCGGAGGAGCTGGGGGGTGACGAGGCGAGGAATAATGGCTCTTTAGATGGTCCAGCGACAGGCGGGGGTTCGGGAGTAGGGGTTCTCGGTGCAGGCACAAGGTCGGCTGGCGTTGATGAACGCGACTGAGGAGGCGGCGACGCGGCTGAGCTGAGTCTAGGAGAGCTGGGAGCAGGGATAGGAACGTTGTCTGTTGGAATACCAATAATTTGGTCGATGGTTGCGGTAGGAGCCCCGTTCTGCAACATCTCTTGTACTTCCTCGTACGCCATTTGTATCGCACCGGGAGTCTGAATCTCTACCACATCGAAGTCAACAGGGCTTGGAACGGCAGGCGCAGGTTTCTCTACGGGTAGAGCGGGAGACGATGATCGTTGTGGCGGCGATGGCAGTCGGGAAGGAGGTGATGTAGGGCGAGGTAATGGTGCTTCAACAGGTTTCTCGGGTAGGGATACTTCATCCACGGACGTATTATCGAAAGGTGGACGCGACGACACACTCGAATCGTCATCTATTACTATGATCTCCTTCTCGCGATATTGCTGATCAGGTGCGGGAACGCTAGGTTGTGAGGCCGGGGGCGGTCTGTGTTGATCGACACGCAGCTTGCTCAGTCCAGGGCTGCCTTGAGAGGACGCATTCGACGAGAGTGAACCCCTCGGACGCCCTAGCGAACGGAGAATGTCCCTCGCAAGAGTCTTGGTATTCGGTGTAAGAGGTGTATCACGTTGCCCCGCAGGCGGCGTACTCGGGGGATTTCCTTGGGATGAAGGCGGCGGGTCGAGTACTGTATGTGGCGGTCGGTTCGCCGAGAGCGTAGGGGGATGATTAGAATCGGGACGACCATTGGACGTAACAGCAGAGAACGGCGATCCAACCAAAGTTTGTGGTTGATCCCGATCGTTTGTCATCGGGGTTGTGGGAGCTTCTGATATGGGTGCTTTGACTGGTGGCGTTGGATGCGTTGAACTCTGTGCAGAGCTGGGACGAGAAACGGGTTGAGTGCCGTTAGGTGGCGCAGAGGAGGAAGGTTGATTTGGCGCAGAACCATTAACCGTAGGCGCCGTAGATGGGGTAGCAGGACGCGAGCCAAGTTGCTGCACGTTCGGGTTTGCAACAGATGGTCGTCGGTTTAGGGATGTTAGAATTAGGCGAATGATAGGGCCGCTCTGTGCTGAATTCAAAGGCTACGTGGACGTGACAAGTGAGATGGCATACAACATTATAGCAGCTCGGGCGTACCAGTAATTTTTTCACGATGGCAAGGAAAAGCGGGGTGACCTCTGGGGCGATGCGTGGATCCAATGGCCAGTTATAAACGACTTGTATGTCGTGCGCGTTCAGTCCCATCTTCCCTCGACTGTGCAATTCCCTCATGACGAGCGGCAAAACAGACTCAATGACTTCACGAGTTCGGGGCTATATGGGCAGTACGTAAGGTAACGCTGTAACGCGCAAGCGGGCTAACTAACCTTCAACAAATCGTGAATCTCCATCGTGATACCCGCTAGTTGTGATTGTGTGAAGTTTGTATTTTGAGACTCGGCGGCCTGTGAGGCTTGTGGTGGTCTCGCTGGTGGCGACGAAGTCGAAGGTGTGGTAGGAGATTTCTGTGCGTTGGCACTAGTTCCGGCAGCCAGTACGGTTGAACGACGTGATGCACCATGGGACTCTGGTGGCATGGGTTGATTAAGTGTCGTAGAAAAAGGAGCAGAGAAACCATACCCAACGGAGGAAACGCGACAGCAGGGACTTGGGGAGATTGAGACGGCCGAGATGGCTGTTGAGCAACGGGTGGGTGGCGCTGCTGAACTACAGGCGGCGGGACCATTGGAGCTTCAGGCTGAACAGAGACGTGGTGTCGATGATGATCCTTGTAATGTCGTGATCCATGGGGACCCCCTGCAGTCGGTTGTCGGGAGTGCTGATTGGCTCGTGGTTGTTGAGTAGTCTGTGGACCCGGTTGATACTGGGTGAAAGTGGCCTGGTGTTGGACTTGAGCAGCATACGAGCTGGACTAGATAGGGTATACTATAAGACTATTAATAAAGGGTCGAGAGTCTACTGACATACCTGCTGTTCAGGTAGTCGTGATGGGCCAGGAACATTGACACTGGCAGTCGCAGTAGCAGCAGCAGCAGCCTGATATGAGAGCTGCTGTGGATTGGGTTGTTGGAAGTAATACCCGTTAGACTGTGGCGATTGAACAACATTTGCACCGTAGACAAACGGTGCACTGTAACAGCCGTTAGAAGCAGACTGTCTCTGCGAGCGAGCGACATACGCTTGTTGTGTCTGCCGCGTCTGTTGTGTTTGTTGTGCCTGCTTTGTCTGCTGCGCTTGTTGTATCTGCTGAGCCTGTGTTCCAAGTCGTCTCAGCAACTGCCTGCAATACTCCTGTTAACGATAGTGCGCGCTAGTCTTCAGGATTACTCACTCGGCTTCAGCTCCCTGATTCACGCGAGCCTGCAGCTGCTGAACCATACTCTGATATTGAGAGTGCCTATTCTGCGCCTCCTGCTCTATACTGTCCAGAAGCCGACGCGCTTGGGCCACCTGTCCCATGATGGACGTAAGCTGCTCATTGTTCACTATGCGGTCCCGACCCAGCATCGATGCCAGCTGCAACGCGAGTTGCTGCGACGGTGCAGCGTTGTCTTGCCCATTGCTCATCACTACGAGCCGTCGAGAACGGCCTTCTAGACTGGGTAGCGCGTCGATGAAAGTGGTCGCGACGAGAGAAGTTTGGACACACGGCGGATATCTGCCAAGGCGCGGTGACCCAAATAAGCTGCTGACTAAGCGGATTAAACTCAAGCTCGTGACCGTGACGTCGGGATACGTCGGCGTAACGCCCGACGCGATGTCACGGCACTAAGTACTGGCAAGGTCAACGTCGACGTCCAAGGCAGTCACTGTGGATGCGTGAGTCAGGATTACATTGTCTTTGATTTTTGCTAAAAATATACGTATACGATTCAGTAATGATCGATGACCAGGTGGCCATGAGGTATTTGCTACGTGCTACGACTATAAGTACAAGTACAACAGATTAATTTACTCGAATCCAAACGATTCCAAAGTCAAAGTCATTATATGTAAGGAACAGAGAGGGAACCAAACAAGCAGGTCAGAGTCGTGGAGGTATCGTTATGAGAGATCGAGAAGCAAAAAGAAAATGGAGGTTGCAAGAGAGACAAACGTGGCCAAACAGAGAACACACCCAATATTTCACCTGTTTTATGACAAGAGTCCGGAGCAATGCACACAGAACGATATTCACCTACGAGAGGGAGTCAGCTCAAGCGACGATAAACGTACGCCTCCTCTGTCCCTCCCTCCACCTCTCCCTCTCCCTATCAATGTCGAATGGGCCCTCACGCGCGTCCGAATGCTCGTGATCATCGTCCTCTTCGTCATCCTCATGTGCCTCCTCCCAACCGTCCCACCACCAATTCGAATCTCCCTCCTGCTCCTCACGGGCGTCACCGCCATTATCACGAGCTTCCTCCGAGCGTTGAGCAGAAGCTTCGGACCCAGAGTCAGAGTCGCTATCCCACTGCGACTCGGGGTCGTGTGGCGCGAAGTATCTGAATATCATCTTGCGTGGGGAAGAGGAGAATTCTACTTTGCGCTTCAGCCGCAGCGTAGGGGACGATGGTTGAGCTTTTGAGGCGGAATGGGAAGTGGAAGGTTTGGATGGTATGAGAAGAGGACGACGAGCATTTGAGGAGGACGGCATGAAAGATGATGTAGGAGATGTGGGCGTGAGAGGCCAATCAGAGTCGAGCTCTTCATCCATGTCTGCGTCCTCGTCGGGAGAGTAGCGGCGACGCGCCGGGGGCTTGATCGTGTTAATAGTGGTAGGCTCTTCTACGGCCGGTGACGTTGCCTACACGCATGCAAAACGAAGATCAGCACACAACTTTATATCGCGCATTTAGGGTATAGCACATATGCGCCACTTACGATTTCATTCCACAGCATATTTTGCCTTGCCAGTTTCTCGAGCGGGTCTTCTACAGTCCAGTTCGGTATAATACCCACCTCGCCCGTCTTCACTAGTCGTACGCGCACCGCATGTTCGGTGACCTCGTCCAACACAACTACCTTATCGTCAGGCTCGACCTTGATCGGCTCCTGGCGAAACGGTGTGGGCAAGTACGGGATGTTATCTCCCGGAAAGCGCTCCTTGATATACTGGATGCCGTTCGACGCGTCTTCGGCAGCCGTGGCCCACGACAGCTGAGGTGGGACACGGATGTGTCCATGGCGTGCAGGGGGACTACGATCGTCGTCTGAGCCGTCGTAGTCGAAGTCGGAGTCGCCATCGACGTCGCTGAGTTCGGAGTTGTTGGCGTTGTTGGCGTTGTTCTGGGCTTCATGCGCCTCGTGTGCCTCGCGAGGAGACGAGGCTGAGATTCGGACGATCTGCGGGGCGAAGGAAGCGGTTTGGGCGGACGTCATGGCTTCTGCGGGGTAATATGAAGACTAATAGTCTCTTTTCACGGGGGGAGTCTGGAGGTGTATATGAAGGCGAGAGGGAAGGGAGGAAAGATCTAGCCCAGGTATAACAGCAGGGAGGGGTTATATATACCGGCTGTAAACAAGCTGTGGAAAGCAAGTATGACGAAGGAAGCTGCGCCCGGGGGCTGTATGTGGCGTCACTGTCGGCAGCAGGGCGTCCGACGGTCGTCAAAAGCGTCGAGCTGAGATGCGAAGAGGTCGGTCAGGCTGGGCGATGGAGGCGGGGGTGTGGTGGTCGTCTGGGAGAGGGATGGGTGGGCTGCTGAGTAAGGGAGGAGAGCGATCTCGAGTGGGTGAGAAAACGCTGTGACATTCCATCACTCCGCCAGAATCAGCCGTAAACAGCCCTCTCCCAGTCAGCTGACACCGCCTTACGAGACCTCCAACACATGCTCGGTTGGAAAACTGGGAAGATGGTTGCAGACGACCGAGGTTGAGCAACAAAACGGAAGTAAATTCACCTCAGGCAAGTGAAGTGCAGTAGTCGTTCGTGTCCCAAAAAGGCAATCGTAGTAAACAACCGGCCCTTTTCCCGGCAGTCGGGGAATAGTCATCTACATCCCGAGTCGCGCGGGAAAGCAAAAATAGCTCCTTGCCGTTGCGTTAGTATTTAGGACACCAGCAGTAAGTATGGGTATGCATGTATGTAAAATACGAGACAGTACTTAATGCACTCATGCTCGCATTAAAAGTCACCTTTATAAGTGATCGTGCACTTAACCGAGATCATCATGAGTGACATGCTCATCGGACCGAACGCCCCTCACGTGCGTGTACTTTACGAGTTCGACACCGACGAAGATGTAGACTCGGAGCACGGCAAACCATGTGTATCACTGAACAAAGGATCTAGGCCCGAACGAAACCCATCCGCATTTCATTCGATTTGAGCAGTGCAGCTACCTTTCTTTATTCGTACACTTTGCTATGTATAGTCCGTTGAAAATAGAATATCCTTTCAATAAATTAATCATCTTCGTCGTCAGTCAGACATCAGCCACAAGCAAGGCAAAGCCTGTTGTACTACAGAGAGCGCCCCAACAATCTCCGTATGATGGAACTCGTCAACTATAGCCACCAAGCATAGTAATCCTCCTGCAAGGCAAAACCACACAATGACACGCAACCTCGCCATCTCGGACACATAATTATCTCCCATAATTATCCGCATAGAATGGCGTGACCAACGTTGCCCTATCATCATTCGCAGGCCTCGCCGCCTGCCCACTCTGCCCAATCCCAAAGAACCTCCCCACCCTCTCCCTAATCCCCGGCCCACCTCCCTCCCTCTCCTCCCTCTCATCAAACAAATTCGACCCAATCGGCCCACCGCCATTCGCCTTATTCGGATAAAACATATCAATGCACTTCGCCAACCGACCCATCCCCGTCGTCCGGTCGCTCACCGCGCGACGGGACTCTTCGACGGCGACGATCAGGTACTGTGCGAGGTCGGGGAAGGAGACGGGGAGAGTGACGAAGGGGTTTGTGGAGGTTGCTGGGATGGAGTACCATTTCTGGAGGGGGCTGTCGGCGGCTTCGCGGAGGTGGGTGGGTGTGGGTGAGAGGGTGTATGAGTAGGGGAGGATAGATGGGTCGGAGAGGTTGCGGTATTTGTTGAAGCGTTGTTCGTTTGGTACGGGGAGGTCTATAGTTAGGTATAGGATAACATGCCAATCTAGCGAGGTGGCGTGTAGCTAAAGTATAAATGACGTTAGAAATTTTATTCTGGACTTCCTCGGAGAGTTGAAACAGACCTTCACGAAATTGATCACCACCCTCAGGTGCATGGCCGTCTTCACCACCGCCTGCGCCTCGATATTCGGCTCGACTCTCGTCTCGCTCAACAGTGCCATTAATCGCACCAGTTCTCGCCAGTTCGGCGCCTTGATGTGCAATGGCGGGGACCGGCCATAGGGCAGAGCGATCACATTCGGTATACGCTCCTTGTACGGTTCTAGTTGGGGTGTAATCACAGGCGGGAAGAATCCCATAGCTATAATAAACAAAGGAGATCAACCTTCGTATCACCGGTATGAATATCATAGGAAGGCCTACTTAAACCAAGGAGTAATTGGGGATCCACGAATTGGCTGCTTGGTACGGGGCCCGCTGGAGGTGGCGGTCGAGACGAAGGTGAATCGTTCGTATGTACAGGCGAGGTCGTATGAGACGACTGCGAATGCCCGGATTCCGTTACCGAGGAGCCTGATACAACCGACTCAGAGCCTTCATCGACAGGTGGTAGAGGTCTTCCTGCTGGCCGAGAAGCTACTGGTGAGCGTGACGGTACAGAGGGCGAATCAGTTGGCGAGCTAGCGTTAGAGCCCGGCCTGGTTGCGGAGTCGACGGACGGAGACCGTCCAGTAGTACGCATATTGTGTACCAAAGACGGATCTAGCAGTTGGTTCGGTACAGCACTGGCAGATGTACTGCGGTACATCCCTGTTACAGGTAGGTTCGGTAGGTTCGGTGAAGAGTCGAACGATGAATGTGGCCGCGCTACGGATGCCGACGCAGAGTGTGGCCGCGTCAGAGTTGGTACAGAGGGCTTCTTCTGTACTGATGGACCTGCACTGGTCGACGGTATGAACTCGCTGTATTGTGGCAGTCCATCGTCGGCACTTGCATTGACCACACGATGTACCTGCGCAGGCGCGTCCATTCGCGCCTTTGACGATGGTCCTTGACTTTGTTGATGCTGTTCCTGCGCTCGCCTGGCATCCTCATGCTCTTGCTGAACCCTCTTCATCTGTTCCTGCTCCTCACGAAGCCTCTTAGCTTCCTCCTCCCGCAACCTCACAAGCTGCTCCTGTTGTTCCTCTGCCCTCCTCGCCTCCTGCAGCTCCTCCTCCGCCAGCCTCCTTGCCAGTTCTTCATCCTCAGACACTTGCTTCGCCGAGTCCGCTCGACTTCTACTGGGTCCTGGAGAAGATGCTGTTGATGGGCCTGGTATGGGCACGCTCATGTGCTCCGGTGATCCGAAGTAGTTGGACGGTGCGTTGTGTAGAGGTGGAGCAGATACTGGGAAACCGTACGAAGTTGGCGACGACGACAAGTTGCTATCTCCAGTGAGTGAAGCAGCGCCGTTTACACGTAATGATTCTTGCACGGCGCGTGCCAATTCTTCATCTTCCCCCCTTCTGCGAGCCTGTGCCTCTCGCTCAGACTGCTCGATAGCACGTCTGAATTCTTCATCTTCATTCACGCAAGCAGGTAGTGGGGGCGGTGGAGGCGAAACGTGCTGCTGGAAGTGTGAATACCCGTCGAGCACTGGCGGAGCAGTGGGGAGTGGAGGGTTATAGGACGGCTTCGGAGGTAGTGGGGGTTGGCTGAAGTCCGGTTTCCTGGGGATTGGGGGCGCTGCTGGGGGTGCTGAGACAGTATGCTTCAATGGGGGAGCACTCAGCGACGACGTGCGAGGCCCAGGTTGAATAGGTCCACTAGGAAATTCCGGTACAGGAAACGATGGTGCTCCCCCAAAGAACAAGTCTCCAATGTCCGCTCTCGACGATGTCCTATTGACTGTACGGTAGGCTCCTCCACTGCCTGGCTGTAAGATACTGGGTATTGAGGGTGTTGGGATGGAGATTGGTGGTGGAGGGTTACTCGCATACCCCGGCTGCGGCTGAGGTAGAGCAGGGTTATAGAAGCCAGACGGTGGTTGTGGCACGTACTGTCTCCTGGGATCGACATACGGCTGCTGCACGGGCTGACCATTAGGTGGATAGGGACCTGGCGGCGCGAATGGCGGATATCGACTATCTCCCCATTGAGCTGCCATCGCGTAGATAGATGTGGCTAAGAGGTTGATGTAGATTAGATTATACGGGGATGAGAAATAGCGAGGTAAAGCTACAAGTTGTGTATGGACGACAGTTAGGATGCGGTTAGTAGAGATTGAGAGTTGAAAGAGGCTGTTGCATTATGTTCGTATGTGTGGTTGGTGGCAGGGTGCAAGCAACCCAGGAACCTCACAGGCCTCTCGGTTCGTGCGGGACCAATAAGACGCTCACCGCTTACACCCTCATCACCGCCCGTCGTCGCATTGCATCGGGCATTGCTTACTTACCAACATTGACAGAGCACAGAATCACGCAGTAAGAGTATTTCATGAAGGGCACAGCTAGAGCCACCGATGCCATTCAACAATAAAGGTGAACAACTCCAGTGTACAGTGAAAGCGTATACCTAGAATCGAATGCAGAGCAGATATGGACATTGCGGAAGATATTGGAATGATGCGATGCTGAAAGAGAAAATATGCATGATGATGGTGATGATGATAATGGGCGGGGGACAGTTACGTGATCGACTTGAAAGTATCGTGAAGAATGGATGACAGATTAGTGGAAGGAAGGTGGGCATGACAATGGTCAACGTGTAGAACCAATGGGGGCGAAGCAAGGCAACCCAAAAACCAGAGAAGGAAAGAGGTCACAAGCGAAAGGGATATCCTGAGAATGTCACCGCGTAGAAATAATTGTAGACATAGGTGCAGTCGGTGCAGATGCGCCAGTAGTCCGACTGCGACTGGGAGCCGAAGAGGTCTTGAAGCCGAGCTGTTTCATGACCGCCAACAAATCCGCTTTCTGTACAGGTTTCGCAAGGAACGCAGAGAACAGGTCGCTGCCCTCTGTAGGATCTGAGCCACCGTAAGCACTGACGGCGACAATCGGGCAGTTTGCGTTCTTGTTGTTCGTGGTTTTGATGTACCGAGCTGCCCCTTCACCGTCGACTACATGACAATGATGAGTACAATTCAACGAAGCAGAAAAACTCAGTTTACTCACGAATGGGCATGTGAAGATCCATAAGAATACAATCGAACTCTGCAAGGCATGATGAGCTTGACAGGCACTAGCCAGCAATATATCAAGTACTTACTGATATCCCCCATCGCAACACTGATAGCCTCAGAACCATCTGCAACAACCACACAACGACAGCCCAACCGCATGAGCAGGGTCTCGATAATCTTGGCAGTGATAGGATTATCTTCCGCCAACAAACACGTCACCGCACGGTCTTGCGGATCGGGCGCCCTCTTCAGGTCAACGGATGCCACGGACGACGGAGGAGTGTGTGCCTCCCAACGAGCAATCTCCTGAGATGCCGCTGCTGACCACGAGTCTGACTGAGAGCCATCACCGCTTGTTGAAACGGACGCAGTACGGAGCCTGCTGGGCATAGAGTTCCGTCGATGTATGTCGCCCTCGAGGTGGTTAAGCTTGAAACGTTCCACAGCCCCGTAATCAGATGGTTTCCTAGCATGACTACCGGCACTTCCTGGCGTTGGTGGGCCGCGAGAGGGAGAGGAAGCAATAGAGGACGTAGACGTAGCAGGAGACGGCGGGTTCGTCGGTGACGGTTTAGCTGGATTCTCCATTGTCGTGATAACACTTGAAGGCTTCTTGATGCGGCTCGAGATTGACTTGCGACGAGTATGAATCGGACTCGGTTCAGAGAGTGCATGGGTGATGGGTGCAAGTTGGTCAGTCCTCAGTTTGCGGATCACATCATCGTTTGCTTGCTTGAGCACGGGCAAGTTCTTGAAGCTGAAGGAACCAAAGTCGTCGTCACTTGGAGTAGACGTGGACTCACGACCAGTGACAGGGAGAGGAGCACTAGCTGGAGCGGGCTCAGAGCTTAGCGATGGGCTGTCAGAAACTTCTGAAGCGGCAGCCGCACGATCGTCGTCGTTGAACAACTGCAGTACAGCCCCTCGAGGATCGAAGTAGTCTGTCGACTCCGGATCGGTGACCTGAGGAATGAAGGCAGCCTCAGTGGTAGTCACATTAGCCCAGTCAATATCCTTGAGGAAGGGATGCCTCTTGACCTCCTCCGCACCATTGGCGCCGAGTCGCTGTGTGGGATCCAAAGTAATGAGCCGAGAAATGAAGTCCTTCGCTTCGTCCGAAAGCTCGATGTAATCATCGTGCCACTCGATGTGCCCTGAGAGGATATTCTCGAACACCTTCTCAGGCGTCTCATCGTGGAAGGGGGGAATACCGTAAAGGAACTCATAAGTGATCACTCCCAAGGCCCACTGAAAATTAACCCATTAGTAATGCAAATCGCCCACGAGAATGTACCACTTTACCCAGTCGACGGCGGCATCATCACCACGCAATCCCAGGATGGTCTCCGGTGCGAGATAATCCGGAGTCCCCACGACCTTCTGTTCTCCCGGCGGGGTGCCTCCAGGGGTAAGCGTAGGATGCGAGCGTAAGTCCGTCGTCAACTCCGTCGCAAACGACTGAAGCGGACTATCGTTGAGCTGCTTCCCATTTCTCCTCGGGAAAAAGTTGAAGATAGACTCTGAGCCGCTCGATTCACTGACATCATCTGTAAGGGGTAGATAAGGCGATGATCCCGGGCGTGGATTCGACTGTGTGCGCTGGCTGAAATACGAACCGTGCAAGTCTGCTGCGAGCAGTGGGGATGACATGTATGAGTCGATTGAGGGTGGTCGGGAGTTATGTCGTGGCCGTGCGCGCACGTTACGGTCGGACGAGAACTGCTGATCCCGGGTTTGTCGACCGAGCAAACCGATCCTGCTCAACCCGAAGTCAGTGAGCTTCAGGTGACCATGCTGGTCAATAAGCAGGTTGTCTGGTTTGAGATCACTGTAGAGGATCGTCAGTTTCTTGTAAGAAGCGCATACACGAGAGATCATACCGATGTACAATACCCAGCGAATGAAGCGACTCCAAACCGAGGACAACCTCGGCCACATAGTTCTTCGTCCACTCCTCAGGCAGATTACCAAGAGACTTGATTAACGCGGCACAGTCACCGCCATTAAGGTATTCCATAACGAGATAAAGATTTTCCTTGCTCTGGAAAGTGAAGTAGAGCTTCGCGACGAACGGCGACTCGGATTGCTTCATGAGAATCATTCGCTCTGCCTTGACGTTGGTGATCTGATTCTTCGCGATCATGTCTGCCTTCTTCAATACCTTGATGGCAAAGTAGTCGCCTGTGGCCTTCTTCTTCGCGAGGAAGACGGAGCCGAAGGCACCCTTCGAGATAGGCTTGATGATCTCGAAGTCCTTGATCGACGTAGGCGTCGTGCGTGGCGCTGGTGCAACAGAAGGTAGGCGAGGGGAGAGAGGAGCGTTTGACATAGAGGCAGTCGGGCTGATGAGAGGTTGAGCGGTGGAGTGTCGGCGATGTTGGCGGCGAGCGGTGGCTTGGGGATCTTGAGGGGACGTGGCAGGAGAAATAGGCGGAGTGACGAATAACTTAGGTTCGAGGTTCTGAGGGGACCTGCGTGGTGGTCGTACAGCGAATGAAGAGGTGGCAGAGAGAGGGATCGGTTGGCTGATACCCTCATTGAGATCCATGGGCGGAGGTATGTCGTCCAAGTTGGAGGCGGCCACGATAGGAGCAGCAAGAGCGAGAGGAGAAGAGATAGAAGACGGTGTCGAGGATCGGGTTTGGAAGGTACTAGGTGGCCAGTACTGAGGCACTGGTGCGGGGAAAGAGGAGTTCGAAATATTGCTCGCAACACTGCTACTGCGCTCCATATTGATGGGCTGAAGGACCGGAGAGGCAGGTGCATGAGGTGTGGGATCCGACGAGCCCTGGCCGGTGAACGCATACTCCGACTTCGTACTTGAGTGATCGTCGTCAGCCTCAGGGAGTACACTTAGCTGCCGACGTGAACGCTGCATAAGATCTTCCTCGTCCTCTGCGCCCTCCTCACCACTCTCACTACCCGACTCGTCATCGTCACCTGTCATAGACAAGGTCTGCTCAACCTTCTCTTCCCACTCCTGCCTGATCTTCTCAGTGTAGCGAATGGTATTCTGCATGCGAACGACGTTGTCAATCTTCTGGCGCATCACCCGCTCTGCATCCTCCAGAAGCTGCGTAAGGGCCTGATCCTCAATGGTCGGCTTGCTCCAACGTCTGACCTGCGACATCTTCCTCTCCGAAGCAGGAGAAAGCAGACGTTGACGCTCGATAGGCTCCTGCGCCTCCTCTTCCTTCAACGACGGAACCTTGACCTCCGATGCGAGCTGCAGAATGTCCTCGAGCTGCTCCAGCACCTGTCGTTGCATCTTCTTGACACTCATGCGCTTCATCTTGAGAGGAGCTCTGAGCAGCGCCAGAGGAGAGTTGGAGCTAGGACTAGTAGAGGGCGAGAAGATAGGCATGCCACGATACTCGGGAACAGTCATGGGCGAAGACCTGTCCATAGCTGTCTGAAGCTCACGAATAGTGTTGCGCAGCTCCCCGATGCTCTCATTGCACTCTCCAATCTCGGCCTCCAGTCGATGAACCTCACTGCATGTCTCGTTGTGCTTCTCAAAGTACCACTGAGGAATGTGACACTCGCAGATGCGACAGAGGATGAGGGCAGTGCTGATCGGCCGAGCGAATGGGAAAGGAGTAACCGGTTCGGTGGCTGCACGATCGCTGAAGCCAACCTGCGGGAGCGGTTCGGGAGTGGCAGGTTCATCGCCGATATCACCTTGTTCGAGCAGAATCGATGGAGGTGCTTTGAGCAACTCCGGGCCAGCAATTGGCTTCACGACCCACATGGTGTGCGAGGGTCGCCCATCTTCACGGTCAATCATCAGCATACCCTTGCCCTCCATCTGCTGATAGAGAGCGTTGTTGCCATCTGCCTCTTGGTCTTGTAGCTTGACCTTGAAGCTGACTTCGATGGTGTGGGAGTCGTCGTCCATGAGGCGCCTGGTAGCATCGCGGAAGATATGCCAATCAGAGGGTGCGAGGAGCCTAGAGATCCGGGTTCCAATAAGTTCGTCGGGCTCACCACTGCAACAATAGAGAACATTAGCATATTGCGAGTCGGCCACACGATACTCCATGATATGCAGACGTACCCGACAACGAAGCGCCATGCGTAGTTGATCCAAATGAAATGGTCACCGTCCAAGCTAAGTTCCATGACGATGTTCTGGTTCTGCGCGGTCTCAGCTTGGAGACGTAACCGCTCGGTAGCAAGCACGCGAGCGGATTCAGCGTTATCCTTCGAAGGTTGCTTCTGAGTCTCAGACTCCTTGGACTCCTGTTGTTGCACAGAGCTGAACGAAAGCGACTGTATCGCTTCACCACGAGTCCGACGGCCAGCACTGGTCGTACGCGACATCCGTAACCTTGCCTCTTCTTCCGACCCGACTTTCAGCGCGCTTCCGGTCTCAGCAATATCATGCTTCATCGAAGGAGTCGAAGGCACAGCAGCTGCGGCCTCCCCATCCGGAGGCTTCGTCACAAACAACAGTGGTTCCTCTTGCTCGTCATCATTATCGTCGAAGTTCCAGAACTGCTTCTCCGCCTCCCACCATTCGACCACTCGACTGAGACTAGCGATTGCCAGCAGTACTTGCACGTACCAATTGCGACCGTGCCAGTCAGGATGCTCGTCCCAAGCCTTGCCGATGTTCTGCACGCGAGTGACGAGTTGCTCACATACCTTTGGCTGCGCGGTGAGCTGACTGATAGACATCTCCATAACATCAGTAGCCACGCCAATGATATCGTAGAGCGTTGTCATGATCGGGTCGACGGGATCATCAACCACGATACGAGAGGAGCGGCGGTTATCTACAGCGGAACCCGGAAAATTCGAGCGTGGCAAGGGAGACCGGGACCGAGAGGTTGAACGAGAGCTGGCGCCTGATCGGCTGGTGCGAACGGGAATGTGGATGGTGCGTGACAACCGACGGGATGCAAGGCTCTGACCGGCCCATTGGTGGGAAGATGGATCGCGTTTACGAGGGCTTACAACGGCTTCGGGAGGGGGAGTGGCACTACTAGCAGGACTCACTGCACCGTTTGCGAGTGGCAAGTTCGTGTACGACCTATTCTCGCGAGGGAGAGTGGAATGTCGACGAAGCGATGATGGGCTGTAAGAAGCAGGGCTGTTGATAGACGAGACAGATGCTGTAAAGCGTTAGTTCAAGCACGTATTAGCGTAACTGTAGTGTTATGAGTCAAATCGAATAACGTACGCTGACGACCTCGAGTGCTACCCTCGGGCTCTGCCTCGTATCCGCCATCCGAGCTGACATCGTCGAACTGCAGAGCAGAACTAAGCTCTGCAGGCCGAAGGACGAATGGCTCGCGGAGAGGCTCGTAATCGCCTTGCTGGGACTCACGATCGCGTTCGCGGTCTACTTCACGTTGCTCACGTTCGCACTCCTGCTCGTGCTCGTTGTCCCTTAGCCGCTCTTCAAAGAATGCAGTAATGGAGTTGGTGACACGCTGCAGCTCCTTGTCGCACTCCTGCTTGGCAGCCTTGAGACGACGGTAGACATGTCGCCTGACGAAAGGCATAGATACGGTGTTGGCCGCGGATGATCCATGGCCGCTGCTGGTGGTCGACTGGGGTTGTGAGGAGATTGCTGGCAATACAGACTCTGGCGAAAAGACTAGAGGGCTAGGTGGTTGACGACGAGCAGCGGTCTGGTCAGACATGTAGGTGCCGACTGGATGAGCGTGCTAGAGATGAGACGTTGCCTGCAAGTCGTCTGAGGATTGCCAGTGTTCGGTGTAGGTGATGAGGGGGATGGAGGTAGCGAGAGGCCTCGAGATGGTGTCGGTGTGGGCGGATCAATATAACATGAGTGGGTTGTGGTGCGTGCTCGCTGTGTGCGACGACGACGAGGGGTGTGAGGACGACGTTGGCGGGAGGATGGAGATTTGGCACGCTCAGGCTGGATCTCGCTCTCAAACAGCTTCACCTCGACCCTGGCTCACACTTTTTCCTCACAATCTCCTCTACCTCAATTGGAAACTGCGCATAATTCTGGCCGGAAATGGAAACCAATTGATACGGGTTTCGCCAAGAATTGCCAAATCAGCCACACGCGTCCGTACCAAAATAAAACAGTTTGCCCGACTTCTCGGCATCCCGGGGTCCTGTGCTTGTTTCTCGCGGAACTCCCTCTTTTCTTAGCTTGTACTGATAGTATCTGTAGTCGACGTTTACTTGACCACAAACAAGACAGCTTGTGCTCGTCTAGCTTTTTATTGCTCGCATTATTCTAACGTTATCTCCTGAGTGAATCTTGAGTGAAACGCCGCTGATCTCATAGGCGGTGTCACCTATGCTCGGGGTCCTACACGTGCCCGGATCCCCAGCCGACTCGCAAGTTGCCGCGCCGTCCAGATTCGGTCGCGGCCGACGCCGACGGGCGTCGGGCGCAATTACGGTCGGCTCGTCTAGCGCGCTCATTACATCGGTGACCGACGCACGGAAAACAGCCTGCTCGTCGTCGCTCGCGTTCTGCAGAGAGGTGAGGATGACCCTAAGCCATCATCTACCGCGCTCCATTCTCACTAAAAGTTCCTTTTTCGCAGACACCTCAGCGTTAGCTAGGAGCCACAGTCAGCTGTCCTCGAGAAAACCCGCGTTAGCATCGCTGGCTACTCCTTCCTCCATTTCCAGGTTGGAGTGAACTTGAAACTTGCGATCCAGCATACCCACAGTGCCACTTCAGGATTGAACTACGACGGCCATGGCTTCCCTCGTGAACCTCTTCCGTTCTTCCGCGCGCCACTCGTCTCGCCTTCGTTCAACATTTCCGACAGCTGCAGGAGTCGCCAGGTCGCGCGGTATAATCACAGCTCCTCCTGAGGCGGAAGGACTGGGAGATGCATCGGCTGATCTTGACAATATCACAAGAACGTTCGAAGAGGCTGAAGAAGGTGCGTGACTTGTTGAGCTCCGTGCAACGAAGACATCGTCTAAATCAAAGGTTGACCAGGAGTGCATACTGCTAAACAACCATTCTTCAAGCCCTTCTATCCCCACTACGTATGTCTCCAACCAAGCAGCTGTCTATATATACTCATAACACTCCACCCTGCACAGTTCACCAAACCTTCCGATTTCTCCAAAGAGGCGCGTCTCGAAACTGGAGCCTTCCGCCGTTCAAAACGACCGTACCTAGGCCCCGGCCGCGCAGAAGCAGAAGCCCAGGATGTCTTCCGCCAGCTCAACATTGACCCCTTACAAGAAGCCACCAACTCGAGACTTCTCTCCGCCTTCGTGACCGACATGGGCAAAATCAAACAACGTCCTGTGACGAACCTGACATGGCGAAGCCAGCGAAAGCTCGGCAAGGCCGTACGGCGGGCGCGCATGATGGGCATCATCCCTCAGCTCAGCAAAAAGATGCTTTCACAGTCGTACACCCCTGGTATGGTCCGGCCTTCGATCAAGTAATCATTGCAATCTATCCACCTACACCGTGCATATCTACGGAACACTCGACGTCCAAAAGCAAAACAAGCTGTTTTTCGGTCTTTCGGACGACGAATAGAGTTTGCGCCAGGCTCCGTCCCAGCCGTCGTAGGGAGCTCGAGTGTTAGTATGCCAAGCCTCGATACTCTTTGCGAGGTTCATCAGATTGGCTTTTATATCTGCGGTATTGGATTGTTGGATGATTCCGAC